>PVKU01014220.1:0-24320 GCA_004027475.1 Anoura caudifer
CCCGAAGGTGAAATGTTACAAATTGGAAAACCCTTAACCATATGTGCTGAGCAAATAAGATTTTGTCACTTTCAATTATTTTATCAAGGTTTTACATTTAGATTTGCATTCTGACCTGTCTTCTTGTTGCAGTTCTCTAGTCAAGAAATACCATTTTCTTAGTTTTTAATTGTTGTCCAGAGTTTTTTAAATCTTTTACTGACTAAATATATTCATCCTTACCTTCTCAGAAAGACAATTCTCAGTATAATGGGCAACAGTTTGGTATGTGTTAATCATAATTGCTCCTTCATCCCAGATACCAATGGAAGACCTTCTCCCTGGGGCTACTTTGCAAAGGCATCAATGTGGTTTAAATTCAGAAGAAAAGAAAAAACTTTGATGAACTGGAATTCTTATAGAACCAACTTTGACAAGAGGAAGAGAAAAAAGCAATTAAATAGAAAATCACTGTGGTTCTTACTTGAATGTCAATCTTCTATTCTGTGATTTTAGCCTTCACTTTAGGGTAAACTGTCACTTCTCTGGCTTTTCTAGCTAGCTCCTACCTAGTTCCATATTTCCTGCCATCACATGAATAGTTAAAAGTAATTACTAAAATTTTTGTCATATTTCCACATCAAGTATGCTATTTTAAATGTTTAAATATTAATTTAGCTGTTCAAAGTTTTAAAATCCATCAAACGGGTTAATATCTATGCTAATGCAAGGGAAATCACACTTGTTTTAGCCCATGAAAGAAAGATAGCAAAACTTTTAAATATGGAAAGTAAGACAAAAATCTTTCTTAAATAAGTAATATTGTCTAGATTATATATGTATGCTCCTTCAGATGACTTTAATGTCTCCATAATGGATACTTTGAAAGTATCCAGAATGTCTCAGTGACATCACCCTTAGAGCTAATACACATGTCTAATAGAAACTGGGTGAGATAATGCCTAAAATTATGCACAAAAGAATTGTCACTGGAACTGACAAGTGTCAAAAAATATGAATTTCTTTCCCCTTTGAAACTTCATACATTAATGCCACTAATATAACAAGATCTATATAGTATTCCATAATTTTTTAAAGGCATACATATTTCACAGTTCTCATTTGATCATTCTCTGTGAGGTGGGAAAGATTCATACACATGTCCATGTGACTCTCTCCCTTGGATCACCATGATAGCCTGCCAAATACACCTGCGCATGAGGTGAGGCAGGAGATCTGCAATGTAGACATTCAGCATAAAAGTTAAAGCATAAAAATGAGCTACCACTTCCATAAAAATAAAAAAACTAGACATGTGTCTACCCATGCATCTACAGACTAAGGAAGATTATCAGTTTCAAGAGAAAAAGAAAGGGAAAATGTCCCCAACACAAAAACAGAAACTCAATATTCTAGACGTCATTATGAAATCCCCAGCATCACAGGACAGCCTCTTGATTAAACCAGCTCTCTCTAGGGATTACGTGTGCTCTTCCCAAGATCCAGAATCCACACTATCAAGAGACTCTGAAGCTTCCAAAAGACCAACGCATATGCACTCCTGGTAGCTAGTGACTACCCAGACAGGACCTGAGTCTCACCCCCTGACCACACAGTATCTCTCACCTGCCTGCCTGCTGTCTGCTCTCTGCCTCTGTCCTTGGGCTTCCTAGTTAAACGTGAGGAATTGAGCACTGTGGAACCCTCCTGGGCACCCATGCATATGCAACCTTGAAATGCAGTGGAGTTCACACCCCTGGGTTATTCTTTTAACGAATGGGAGACAGAATCCAGAGAACCCAGCAGACAAATTCTTCCTCCCTTGTAAGTAAGTCTCTCTCTCCTCACTCCACCTTCAGCACAAGTACAGCGATGCTACAGATGTGCAACTCATAAGGCTGCTCAGAGGCATGGTCCCAAGAGTGAAACGATCAGTCACATTTAGCAGTGGCCAGATAACATATCCCCGCATGGACTTTCTGCTTTTTCCTGCTTCACACCCCTTGTCCCACACTCCTACTCTCTGTAATTATACTCCCTTAAAAATAATAGCATGTTAGCTCTCTCCTACAAGCTTTGTCTTTCTAGACCTCAGAAAAAGACACAAAACCAAGTGCCATGTGGATGTGAGGTACTAATTCACACTATGAAGCAACAGAGCATACTCCTGAGAAATTGACAATCTACTATCAATCTGTCAAAACTTCTACTGATCTGATATCAGTAAGAAGCTACTCTTAGAGAAACATGTTCATATCCAAAGGCTCGTGGGACTCCCACAAAGGATATGAGCTCAAAGTAAAATAATTACAAACTGGAGATCATTTCCCAAGGATCCCCATCTTGCATTGCCTGTTATCCAATGCCTGAATACACACGCCTCATAGCTGGTGCAGTTTTATAGTTCCTTATGGAAGGAGGGTAGGTTTGGAACCAATCACAGAACCAAGGTCAAAGTGAAGTTTCCACAGCACTGTGTGGAAGAACAGAAGCACTTGGGGGAGGCTGAAGAGGGTAAAGGGGGTCAAATACATGATGACTGAAGGAGACTAAACTTTGAATGATGAGCATACAATGCTGTATACAGATGACCTATTATAATATACACTTGAAACTTACATAATTTTCTTAACAAATATAATCCCAATAAGTTTAATTAAAATATTTCAATTTAACAAAAAGAACAGAAGCACCAGCAGAAAAACTAGAAACTAAATATTCACCAACATATAACTGGTTTGATAAGTTAGGCTGCACACTTAGCTTTAAACTCTATCCTGCCTTTAAAAGTGATGACATGAAAAGTCATCTAAGACACACTGTTCAATTTTAAAAATCGTGTTCACAAAATCATGTTTATATGTGTACATGTAGATGTGTATATGTATGCAAACATATAGAAATAAAACTGCAAGGGTAAATTTAAAACTACTAATCTATTGTTACTTTATAGAGTAAGACTGGACAAAAGTTGTGCCTATATATTTCATGTTTTATTCCACATGCATTCATGTTATTTGGATCCTTCACAATGCAATGACACTTCTTAAAATAAAATAACTCAGAGGACTTTGTATTGGTAGATTTCTCAGGAATCGCTATCTCCACTTTCTGTCTTGTAAAATACCTGCTGTAACTTCAAGTTGAAAGCATCTGTAGTAAGAAAAGTGGAAAATGGACAAATTTGCAAAAGTATGATTATGTGTAGGGCCCTGCCCTGCTATCTTTTTGTCTTGACATCCAGTCTGTGTAGCTGTCTCTCTCTGCCCCTTTCAACATTTTCAAGTGCTCCTCTCTGAAGGGCTGCCTCCTTGCAACTGACATAAAGGATCCAACCCCTTCTGCAAATCTGACATGCCAAATTTGAGGGAGGATTTGAGTAGTAAACATTTGACACAATTTATTTCTTTTCAGGTTGGGAGACTCAGAGTCTCCCCCAGGCCAAGGTTTGAATATTTGAAAACTACTTTAATGTCTTTCAAAATCTTGACAGGCAAGGGGATTCAGAACATGCCAGCCATATGTCACACTGGATCAGCCCCTCTGTCTCCAGCAATGATTGATACTGTCTTATAGGATCAGTTCCCAAAGAGCGATGCACTCAAAATCAGCTAGTTCAAACAAAAATTCTTTTCCTGATCTTATAGGAAACGCTTTCAGTTTTTGCCCATTGAGTATCATGTTGGCAGTAGTTTTTTTGTACATGGCTTCTATTATGTTCAGGTATGGTCCCTCTATCCTCACTTTGCTGAGTGTTTTTATCATAAATGGGTGCTATACTTTATCAAATGTTTTCCCAACATCTATTGATATGATCGTGTGACTTTTGTCCTTCATTCTGTTTATGTGATGTATTATGTTTATTAATTTGTGAATATTGTACCATTGCTGCATCCTGGAGATAAATCCCACTTGATCATGGTATTTGATCTTTTTAAAGTATTGCTGGATCCAGTTTGTCAATATTTTGTTCAGGATTTTAGTATCTGTGTTCATCAGTGATATTGGCCTGTAATTTTCTTTACTTGTTGTGTCTTTACCTGGTTTTCTAAATAGAATAATAGTGGCCTCCTAAAAGGAGTTCGTGAGTCTTCTTGAATTTTTTAGAATGTTTGAGGATAGGAGTTAGTTCTTCTTTGAATGTTTGGTAAAATTTGCCTACGAAGCTATCTGGTCAAGGGCTTTTGCATGTCAGGTTCCGCCCCCCTACATTTTTTTTTAATGTTAATTGTTGTTCAAGTACAGTTTTCTGTCTTTTACTACCATGCCAGCCCACCCCCCCAGCCTTCACCACCTCCCTCTCATTTCCACCCCCCCTAGTTTTTGTCCATGTGTCCTTTATACTTGTTCCTGTAAATGCTTCCCCTTTTGATTACTGCTTCAATTTTGCTGGTTGTTATCAATCCTTTGACATTTTCTATTTTTTCTTAATTCCCTTTCAGAAGATTGTCTGTTTCTAGAAATTTATCCATTTCACCCAGGTTGTCCAATTTCTTGGCATCTATTTGCTCGTAGTAATTTCTTACAGTCCCTTGCATTTCTGTGGTATTCGTTGTCATTTCTCCTCTTTCATTTCTGATTTTATTTATTTGGGTCCTCTTTTTTTTCTTGATAGATCTGGTTAAAGTTTTGTCCATTTTGTTTATCTTTTCAAAAACCAAGCTACTGGATTCATTGATTTTTGAATTGTTTTTTTAATCTCTATGTCATTTAATTTTGCTCTGATCTTGAGTATTTCCTTTCTTCCACTCACTCTAGCTGTGTTTGTTGTTGTTCCTCTTGTTTTTTTTAGATGTAGGGCTAGGTTGTTTGAGATTTTTCTATCTTCTGTAGGTAGGACTGTATTGGTATGCACTTTCCTCTTAGGACTGCCTTCACTGCGTCCCATAGGTTTTAGGTTGTGTGTTGATTTTCATTGGTTTCCAGATACTTTTTGATTTCTTTCTTGATCTCATTGTTAACCCATTCATTATTTAATAACATGTTATTCAGCCTCCATGTATTTGAATGTTTTTGAGTTTTTTTCTTGAGGTTGGTTTCTAGTTTCAAGCCATTGTGATCCAAGAAGATGCTTGATATGATTTCAATTTTCTTGAATTTTTTAAGGCTTATTTTGTGTCCTAGCATGTGGTCTCGCTTTGGAAATGATCCATGTACATTTGAAAGGAATGTATACTTTGCTTCTTTAGGGTGAAATGTTCTGTAAATATCAATTAAGTCTATTTGATCTAGAAAGTCATTCAATGCCACAATATTCTTGTTGATGTTTTGTTTGGAAGATCTATCCATTGATGACAGTGGGGTGTTAAAATCCTCTACAATGACTGTATTGCTATATATCTCTTTCTAAAGTCCTCCAAGACTTTCTTTATATATGTAGCTGTTCCTATATTGGGTGCATATATGTTTACAAGGGCTATATCCTCTTGTTGGACCACTCCCTCATGTATTATGAAGTGACCTTATTTGTCTCTTATTACAGCCTTTGTTTTGAAGTCTATTTTGTCTGATACAAGAATTGCTACCCCAGCTTTTTTTCATGCCCATTTGCATGGAAAAAATTTTTTCCATCCCTTCACTTTCATCCTCTGAAAATCTTTTGTTCAAAAAGTCATTGCAATTGGAACTGGAAATGACCTAGGTCAGCCAATCTTTTCTCTAACTTCCACCTTTCTCCTCATCACCACTATATAAAATTAACCACCCTCATAAATAAGAGTTCCTCTAATTAAACTAATGGGAATATAATATAGTCCCTGGTAAATATTTTTAATCAAGAATGTATTCTATATATCCCAATTTTACTTAACTCCATAAATGTGTCGTCAGTACAATAACCAAGAATAAATCCCACTGTCAGAAGGTCTGGAATCTGGAGAGAGACTGCCTAATTCTTGCACTGGCCCTGTCAATCATCAGTTCTGCAACTTCGATCAAGTTATTTCATTTTTCTGTGCTTCTGTCTTTCTCATCAGTGAAATTGGGATTATAATGATACTTATGGGATTGTTTAAGATTTAAATAATTTGTTTTTAAAGTTCATAGACATACTGAATACTTAATAGGTGTTAGTCATCATCACCATCATCTTTACAGTCATCATTATTAATACCGTCTCCCATAGGTTTAAGTTATTTTACTCTTTATTATAAACCATTCATGGTTTTCCATGAGTTGATTTATTTTCTATACACTTTAAGGACTTTGCCCTCTTTGAGATGCACCAATCCAAGAGTGATTGCTTATTTCTGCCGCATGAATAATGGCTGAAATATCAGTAGTGGACCCAGAACTCAAAGCGAGCACTCAGTAAGTTTTATTTGCATTCACCCTCACTTGTATGGACTTAATACAATAGTTTGTCAATGTGTTAGATGCTACAGTGGATGCTCATTAGCTACCCATTCAATGAATGAAGATTTTATGTGAAAAAATATATGACAGGTTATAATTCCTACTTGATATTAAAAAACACTAGGATTTATATTAATAGCTTAATAACCTTATGAGGTAATTAACCTTATTCTTTCTCATGAATAACATTTCCCCCTACAACTGAGTTGGGAGACAGAATCTTGACATTTTACATGTTGTTCTTTAGAAAGCAATCTTCACTAGAAGGGGCAGCTCCAATCTCTAGTGCCAAGAAAGAACTGAAATTCAGATACCTGCATTCAGTCCACCATACGCATACCACTAATACTTCTGAGTGGTGGGACTAATTTCACACAAATTTTTTGCTTGCCTAACTTTTGTGACTACTTTTCCACCTGGTGTTCATTTTAAGACTATTCTATTAATTCAGAACAAAGAGGAATATCAGAGGCATGAGATAGATAATGTGATCTTGTCTGGCCCACACAATCCAAGGGTAATACACAGAGACCTGAATTAAGAGAGGATGTTGTAATGGGGAAAACTGAGGAAAATATTGACAGGCCAAGGCAAGACTGAGAACCTAGTATACTTGAAGAGAAAAGAACGAGGGAAAGAATGGTCTGAAATGAGATTGGGAAAGTAGTTCAAAATAAGGTTTCATAGATGTTAGTGGTTCTGTCAGACATTTGGATTTTAACCCAAATGAAGTGAGAAGTCACTATAGAGGTCCGTCCCAAAAAAGATGAGACATTTTTGGGTGTGTGTGTGTGTGCTTTAGTATCTTTCTGGCTGTCATGTGCAGAACAGACTGAAGTGACCTGAGAGTACATGAGAGAAGATTAGAAGACTGTAGATGGCATCCACCCCTCTGTTTCCTTGGTTTTTGGCTATTAACACCTATTACATTTCCTGCTCTACAACAAAATAGCCTTGAGGTCAGGAATAATGTCAGGTTGATTATTTTACCCATTACAATACTTACAGTATCTCTTATTTCTCAAAACATTCCCTGAAAGAATAACAGCTATGAAAACAATTGAATTCCCATGGTTATGAATGTATTTTTATCAGACAATTTTAAATCATTGTTTTGCTTTTAATTGTCACATTTTTCCATTGTTGTAAACCAAAAGTCTTCCAAATTGGGGATATGGCATAATCAAAAGACTTGGCGAAGCAACACAGACCATCACCAATGCATTACAGAAGTATAAGAAGGAGTGTTTATAAAATGGCCACTTGAACATATGGTTCTGTGGAAAAAAAAATACTCTTTCATTATCCACGTTGGCAATCGTTCATCAGCACTATACTTACATCAGACTAACAGCATTCTGTAATGCTTCCAATAAACTGAATCTGGATATTTGACATGCATAGGCTTTGTAAAATCTGCATAGAATTTAAGTCATTACATAATCTTGCTGGACAGAGCTGAGAGACAAGCCACACAAGCAACCGCTCAGCTTTCCTTCCTTTGATCTAAAATTTACTGTGTTCCTTCGTAAAAAGGAAATGACCAAGTCTCATCTATCATTTCTGAACCAATATGCATAACTTTGGCTGATGCTGTCTTCTGACTTAAGTTTCCAGGCAATCAGGAAGGGACACAACGCGAGCCTGATGATGACTAGAAACAGCACTTGGTAACTAGAAGCGCTGGCCTCTCTGTCAGGGGAGGGGTGACACAATGCATAGTAGATAAGGTCCCAAGGACTCCCCAGGGGAAAAAGATACACTTTGGATTGTTAAAATTATGTGACTGTCTGCTTTGCTTGGATTAAATCTTCACAACACATACATAACTATATTCATCTAAAATTTAAACATAAAAATGAGATGAGAAATTAGCGAAGTGCATTTTATAATGAACAATTCAGTGAGTTTCTCAGACATGATGCCACATTTTTATTTTATATTTTATACTAGTATAAAAGTATCCATTGGTTATCTAGTGTTTGATCATTTTTCCCCTTTGATGCAAAGTCCAACAAAGACATTTAATTTTTTTAAAGCCTGAAAATTAATAATGGATTTTAAAGGAAATTCTAAAAAGTAGAAGCTTTTCATGTGTCTTTGAAAAGGCTAAATTTGAACATGCTTATTTAGTGCCGATTATATCTCTTGCTGCTATATTTCAATCTCATCTTGACCCAATTACATAAACAATAGGAAAATCGATGGACTTGATATCTTGACCATTGTATTTTTAAACAAAATCCTAGCTGCTATAAAACAGTAGATCTCATTTAAATATTCTTCGTCCACATTAACTCTCCTCAGTAAATACAATGTTTGAGAACCACATTAAATTTTCCAATTAATAGTGCTGTATAACAAGTCATTCCCAAAGAAATGACATTTTTAAAACTTATGCTCATGGATTCTGCGTCTTTAAAGTATACAGAGTATAGCAAGAACAACCAGTACTTGTTCTATACCTGAAGCCTCAGGTGGAAAGGTGCAAAAGCTCAGGTGACTTGAACACAAGTGGCTGGAATTATCTAAAGGAGCCCGATGGTCCATGCTGGCTGTGGGCTGGGACCGCAGCTGGAGAAACTGACCGGAATATGTTACATAACCTCTTCATGAGGTCTGCATTTCCTCACAGGATGACACCCTTGTATCATGGCTCAGAGCACCAAAGGTAAGTTTCCCAGCTTACAAGCCAGAAATCGTGTTGCTTTTTATGACCAGGTCTTACAAGTCATGTTGTGTTACTTCTGCCACATTCAGTTAGTTATACACTTAACTGCAAGCTGGCTCAGATTCAAGGAGAGGGAAATTAGGGACCACACTCCATGACAGAGTGGAAAGGTTTGAAGGAACATAAGGGATGGGAGATGCACGGCCACATTTGAGAAATCTAATCTACTTCGTCTCCTTCTACATTCCTAATGTCAACTGGAAGTTACGTCAACAAAGATCTTGCTCAAACAACAGCAGTAACCAGAGAAGACAACCTGCACTTACTATGTTAAAAGGGGGGCTTTGTTACTGGGAATATCTTTTTGCACACATTTATTCTAAAGAAATTTGGGAGACTCCCTAGAGAAGACTTGCTATGTAGTAAACATGAAGTAGTTTTACCATCTTGAGCTTATAACCTAGCTCCAAAATACAAAGCGAGGAGATAGTGCTCAAGGGAAAATAGTAGTTAAAATAATTTTTGTGAACCCCATTGAGCTGAATGGACTTGCAGAGCTCATAAGCTTATTATGAGGGAAAGAAACCAGGGAGAAGATATGCACGTTCTTGACATACAAAATGAGGACTCCACGTTTCAAAGTTTCTCAGGCTGGTGAAGCAGGACATACTTGCTACACTTCCATCCTCTGACTCCTACTTAGTCTAAGCCACTCACTCTCTCACCTCCTCCATGTAACAGCCTCCAAAGTGTTCTCATCACATCTCCATTTGCCTCACTCCGATCCCTCCAGCATAGAGTACAGGATATTTTTTTCTTCATTCTTATTGTTGACACTATTACAGATGTCCCCATTTCCCCTTCTTTGCCTGCGTCTACCCAGCCCCTACCCTTCTTCCCTCTCACCAAAGTAGCTTTTAACAAACCAAATCAGCTCTCTCCTCTGCTTAAAATTCTTCGACAGCTCCCCAGTTGCAAGTGCACCTCTGTCTGGGCCTTGCCCGGCTCTCATACTTTTACCCCCTGTGGGGGATTTCCCGATCTCCTGCACCCTCTGTAGTGGCTGAGCTACTGGTATCCTTCTTGCCAACTGCTCTGAAATCCCATCACTCTCTAAACTCTACTGTTTGCCTTAGGCCTCACAACTCTGGATGCATTTACCCTTCTACCTGCTATCCCGGGCTCGATCACCTGGGTAGAATGCCTCGTATACTCCAGCATCGCTAAGAGTTCCCTTGTGCCCTGTATGTCTCTTGTCCTAACACTCAGCAAATCTTACACAACTCATCAAGTGCCTCTTCCTTTCTCTAGAATGCAAATGCCAAGAACATAGACTAAGAATGTCTTGACTGCCACAAAGCCTCTAGAGCAGTGTACAGTTCAAAATAACAGCTAGATAAGTATCTGTTGAAAGAGTACATTTTTTAAAATAATTTTCAACTTGTTTTCAAATTCCTGGAAAGTGCATTGCCAGAATTTCCAACCTACATTTTCATATCATCATATATGCATTTAGGTTGTTTTTCTCCTCTTTTTAAAAGTTTAGATAAATAGTAACCACTAGGGTAAATTTCACAGGGTTGAGAATAATTCCAAATCATTTAATCAATATCAACATAAATGTCATTGTTTGCTCAGGTGTACCATTTCCTCATCCATTCTGTCCTACAGCCTTAGCAGCCCTTTGCTTGGGAAATGCTTCATCTCCATCATACCTTTCCTTTTAGAGCTGTTAAGTTTTGATCTCTAAAATTTTTGTGTACAATCATATATTTAAGCTATAGCTTCTTGCTCGCTGTCCCTCTGTCTCTCAAGCACATACATTCCCTCTCTCTCTCTCTCTCCCCCCCCCCTACTTCCTTGTACAATAATTAGAACTCTGAGTGTGAGCCTATATTTTACAGCAGGATTGCAAATCAAACAGGCTGAGGTGATTTTGCAACATAAAGAGAATTTGTGATGTTCTCAAGGGCAATAAAAGCTATACCTTGAAAATTTCATAGGGCAAAAGGGCAAGAAATGTGCTACATATCAAAGGAGTTAAATATCTAAATGCATGTAACTTTAAGTGCATTTGTGGATGAAAACTATTTCGTGGAGTTTAATAGAAAGCAGTGCTTCATTTGGTTTACTTCACAGCACAATATTTCAGAATCTATGGTTATGCCAAAGGCATGGTTATTACCTTAGTGGATGGAAAGGTCAAGAAGAGCATGCACACCCAGACACTTCAGCAGGAACCTCAATTATGGTACCTGAAAGTGGAAAAGCAAGTGGGTATTATATTCATCTGAGCAAAACAATCCATAATTTAGAGGAAGTAACCACTGCCGGGTTCAGAATGTATGAGGAAAAAACATAACTTTATCAAATTCTTACAAGACAGAGATTACAGAGGTTAATAGCATGTCATACGGATTCAGAAAATAGAATCCTTCAGTCAAAATATTCTCCCACATTTAGAAGAAAAGCACAAACAAAAAAACAGCTATAATAAAAGTCTTACATTACTACTATTTGAAATAACTAAACCATTTATTAAAAGACTTCCAGTTCTTAGTAACACTTTTTTGTATTGTTGAGTGATTAGTTCCTTTCAGGGGGTGGGGGGGAAGGATGTCTATTTGTTAATAAGCAAAGTTTCCATTAAGCTATTTGTTAATGAAACATGAAAGAGACTCTGGCTAATTCCCTTAGTAGTTATGGAGACCATAGTTAATGTATACTTAGTGAAAGAGAGTGAGAAAAATGCTTATATAAAAATTAATGCTTTAGTACAAGTTAACAGATTAATTAATACTGCAGATACAAAGCATTTCTAATGTAACTTTTGATTCTAATAGCACATGCGATATAGAGCACAGAAATATTTTGGAATATATTTATGTAAAGACAAAAATGCATTCTCTTTTTAAACTTGTGGTTACTCAAAGTAACTTCTTTCTTTTACATCAACACTTTCATAGTTGTACTACCAACTCTATGCGGGTGATTTTCACATCCACATTTCTAGTTTTCATTTCTCAGCAGAGATTCAGATCAACAGTCTGGTTCCACATTGGATTTTTTCACATGGGTGGCCTGCTGAACCCAAGTTCATGTTCAACAACAAATCCATAAGGAGGCATTAAAAGAGACATAGAAAAAAGAAAAAAGAACAGAAGTCCATGGTCAATGGATTTTCAATGTTGTCTTGACCTTCGTTTCACATCAGCTTATTTCTTCTGTATATACAGCATACTCTAAAAACTGGCTTTTAACTGGTGACTTTGCTGATATTCCACATGTTATCTAGAGGTGGATTTTCATGCTTTTCCTACTGATTTGTGCATATTCATAGAGCTGGATTATTTTTCTTCCTCTATATTTTCTAGGAAGATTTTGAGTATTGCTATTAGACATTGGAAATTGTATTTATGAAATTGATCATTGTCCTTACTGAAAAAATGTCAGAGTTACCCAACAGTGTTTGAGGAGGGCTTTGCAACAGTGACCAGTTTGCATGTCAAAGGCTAATGAGGTTAGCAGTTATGACCCCTGAGGAATTCCAACTCTAAACTATGAATAAAGGTTTTAGTTGCTGGCTTACATTTTCCCTTAATAAAAGTCTTTAATGAAGATTTATGAAAATATGTTGCAATGTAGACAGTATTTTAACCAACAAATATCTTTATTAAAATTTATCATTTGAGCTTCTCTCAAAATGCAACCTTGTCTACACTTACAGTGTTGCAACAAATTCAGTAAATTTCCCAATGTCCCTTTAAGACAGCTTTCACAGTGTCCACCCTAAGAAAGCCACCAATGCAGATGTAAGGATTAGGAAGGAGCTCAGTACCTTCTCTCCCTATTTATCTAGATTGCATCATCCTTCAAGACCCATTTCAAATCCACTTTCTCTATAATATCTCACATTATTTCATACCTAGATATAATACTTATCCCTCTGAACTATGCCACACAGAACTTCTTTTTGGCACTTATTTGATGGTGCTCCATGTTACGATTATGTGATATCTTACTCCTCTGTCTTCAAGGCCTTATTTCCTTCAATATTTCAATATCTGGTTCATGTAATAGATACTCAAATCCAGACACATCACACACAGACCCATGACACATAATAGAACTTAAATACACAAGTTAATTGAACCATTTTCATCAGCGCTCAATCTGTCATTTCCAGTCTCTTCAGTTTGGAAGCATATGGACCTCTGTCACTTTCAGTAGCCGAATCAGTCTTATCAGTGAAACAAGCACGTGGTGAAAGCAATGTTAGAAGGCAAGAGAACAGTAGTGTGGAATAGTCTTGTCTATCGTGGCCTTTAAGCCATAGGTCAAGTCAATGCTTCATCATTCCACCTCTGATATTGTCAGAGCAGCACCAGAAACCCTTTCCATCACTTTCAGGCTGCTGGCTGACATTGCCATTTCAAGTGCGGATCTGAATTCTCAGAGAAGCTATCCAATTTGCAGCACAATCACTCCTCACGGGAATCTTTGTCAGCCCTGGTCGAGAAATAAGGAGACTACCAACTTCGGTTCTCAATCCCTTCACCATTTTTACCCAGTCCCTCAAACCCCCTCCCTTCTGGCAGCCATTTGTCTATTTTCCATGTCCATTGTCAGTTTCTATGTTGTTTGTTCATTTATTTTGCTCTTTAGATTCCACATACACACAAAATCATTTGGTATTTGTCTGTCTCTGTCTGACTTACTGTATTTCGCTATATATGATGCACACTTTTTTGCCCAAATTTCTGAGGGAAAAATGAGGATATTCATTATATGTGGGTATAAGGATTACATACCATGGGTACAATAATCCCATGAATAATACACACAAAAATGTGGGTGCACATGTCACACAGAAGTACATTATACATGGCAAAATATGGTATTTCACTTAGCATAGTACCCTCCAGGTCCATCTATGCTGTTTCAAATGGCAAGTTTTTATTATTTTAATGGCTGAGTAATATTTCACCATACTTATGTACCACTATTTTTTTATCCACTTGTTTATTGATGGGCACTTGGTTGCTTCCATGTGTCTAGTAAAAAATGCTGCAATGAACCTAGGTGTGCATATATTTTTTTTGAACTAGCCCTGGGTATGTAGAGTACAGCATAGGGAATATAGTCAATAATCTTCTAATAACTCTGTATGGTGCCAAGTGGGTACCTAAAATATCAGAGGGTACCATTTCATACAGCATATGATTGTCTAACCACTATACTATAAGTGTAATACTAAGACAAAATAATACTGAATGTAAGCTGCAGTTGAAAAAAAGGCAACAAATACAACTCATCAGTTTTTAATTATTTTATCCCAATGTACTATTATGTTTTTGAAAGAAAAAAGAAATAAGGAGAAACAAATCTGAGTGATGAAGAAACAAGCAGAATCAGTTGCTCACTCCATCAGTTTGTTTCTTCTGTCTCATCCCTACCTTTACTACACACACACTGTCCTGATGGTTTCCTGATCGAGTCTGCACACAGTGCTCCCCTCCTTTTTTAGGCTGAACTTTGGTTGTTTGGGGTATTATTCTGTTGTAGCATACTTAGGCATTTTAGAATAGACTGAGAGATTTTGATTGCAGATTCTGACCTTAAGAATGCAAATAATAATAATAATAATAATAATAATAATAATAATAATAATATAATTACACGATCTAAGGATTCTTTTAATCCTTATGATATTTCCCAAATTTTATACATGGGGAAATCAAGTCAAAGCACGGGTTAGTTAAGGAACTTGCCCAAAGTCATAAAACTGCCAAGTGAAAGAGCTGAGATACAAATTAAAGATTCAGGGCTTTCACATCTGTGTTAGTGTTTATAGCTTTTTTTTTTTTAAGTCTTGGCAATGGATCTTCTTTATTTACTATTTCTGGGAAATATAAAAGGCATAGGTTTTGGTGACAAAGGCTAGATCTTTGCTTCACACTTTCTAGGCACTGAATGACTTCAAACAGGCTTTCAGATGCACTTCCCATGCAAAATAGATAGAATTGTAGCTACCTACTTTTTCTAAAATACGTGATAATTAAATTAAATAATTAGTATGAAAACACCAAGCCTTGCATTGGCAAAAATATTCAATAAAATTGAGCTTTCTTTCTCTCTTCATTTGAAAATCTTCATAATAAAGAAAAACCTGTTTCCACTTAAAGAAACACAGTTTTCTACATTTATACTGTAAGAATATCATATCTACTTACAAACATAAGTCAAATTTTCTATGAGAATAAGTTAAGGACTATCAGATAGTTGGGATAATATTACATGTATTTCATAGAATCTTAAGATACCATTGATTGTAGAAAGCACCATTAGTTTATGTATTTAAAAGGAAAAACTGCTACTGGTTAATCTACGATGATGCCTTACTGTCACAAAGAATAATTATTGATACATATTAAAATCCTCTTTTAATCTGGAAGAGATTTATATCTTTCCCCCATACATTCCACTGGCCATCATCCAGTCACAGAGCCTCGTGTAAAGCAAGGCGGATGGGAAATACAGGCGTTTTGTGGATATCTGATCTGCTGTCGCATTGTCATCCACTTCAAGCCATCCTTTTCAGAATAAGCATCTTGCTCAAAGTCACTCAGCTAAATAGGGGCAAAACGGGACTAGGTACAATCAGTGATTACTTCAGGTACACAGGCTTTCTGGGGTCGTCTATAAAAGCTCCAAACCAGATACAGAAATGCCAAAACTGAAACTCCTAAGAGCAATTTTGTATGGACTCAGGAAGATTACGACAATATAATCATTTATATAATCTGTCATTCATTTTCTTTTATTTCTTCTACTCATACATCTGCTCTACTAGCAAGTTGCGCCTCCTTCTCAGGGATGTCTTCAGAGACAAAATTATTGATTGTGACAATACTCTACTCCCAGGCCTGAGCATCCTCTGTTCTTTTTATTTTTTACCTAGAATGTATCATCATCTGATGCGCTATATGACTGGCCTATGCATTTGCTTTGTGCGCTCCATGTTCAACTCCCTCCATAGCCCTAATAGAAGAGAAATTCTACAAACATTTTTGCTGTGACAGTTTTTTTTTTTTTAACTTATTTGTTCAATTCCCTATATTCAGGCTGTGAACCATTGCCTGGCACATATGAGATAATAAATATTTCATGAATTAACAAATTATGTAATTACTCATGTTAATTATTGAATAAGGAGCAACAAATACTTCTTAACTTCAAATTTGTTTGGATAAAACATTTTTTTAGGAAAAAAGAACAAATAAAGTGCACCAAGAACTCTCATACATTCACAAAATTGTCTTTCCCTCCACTTTAAGGGAAAAATAATAATACTATTTTCTTGTTCTGGAAACAGGATAAGAGCATGTCTCATTTGGAGCCTCTTATTCTTTTCTTTCATATTCAAATAACCCCACCTTGTGGAACAGACAGTAAATTTGCTGAAGGCTCAAATATTCTGGCACATTTTTGCAACTGCAGATACGGAAGGTACTGTGCACCTGTGGTTCTTCAAAGTCTTTGTTGATTCCCAAATGGGCCGTAATCACCATGGGTGGGGGTGCTGAGCACACTGGCTGTTGACCATCCCAAATGAGCTGCTCCCTAAGGTGATGTTTGAACAGCACATTGCAGTGATTTTCTTTTTTTTTTTATTTTAAATAAATATTCACTTGCCTCAGAGTTGTGCGAGAATATTGATGTTTGTTCTAGTTTGTTTATCTACAACAGCAGTTTTCAACATTGTTGTCTCATGGAACATATAAACTAATCACTAAATTCGGAGACACATTAAAAACTATATATTTTTGCTGACCTGAAAAAAAATGAGTATAATTTTAATCCATTCACACTGGGTGGCTATTGTTGTGTTGGTTGTTGTCATTTTTTTTTTATTTGACAGTCTAAGGGAAAAGAGGTCATTGCCTCTGACTAAATAGGTATTTCAAATTTGAAAAATTCTTGCAGTACCCAGATTGAAAGCACTAGGCTATAGAGACATATGAAAGATGCTCAGCATCACTAGCCATCAGAGAGATTCAAATTAAAACCACAATGAGATACCACTTCACACTGGTCAGAATGGCCATCATAAACAAATCAACAAACAAACAAGTGCTAATGAGGTTGTAGAGGAAAGGGAACCCTAATGCACTCTTGGTGGGAATGCAGACTTGTGCAGCCACTGTGGAAAACACTATGGAATTTCCTCAGAAAACTAAAAATGGAATTGCCTTTTGATGTGGCAATTCTACTGTTCAGACTATACCCTAAGAATCCTCAAATACCAATCCAAAAGAACCTATGCACCCCAATGTTCATAGCAGCACAATTTACAATAGCCAAATGCTGGAAGCAACCTAAGGGCCCATCAGTAAACGAATGGATCAAAAAACTATGGTACATTTACACAATGGAATATTATGCAGCAGGAAGAAAGAAGGAGCTCCTACCCTCTGCAACAGCATGGATGGAACTGGAGAGCATTATGCTAAGTGAAATAAGCCAGGCTGTGAAATACAAATACCATTTGATCTCACCTATATGTAGAACCTAATCAACAAAACAAACAAGCAAGCAAAATATAACCAGAGGGGAGGTGGGTGAGGTTAATGGGAGAAAAATGGGGAAGGGTTGTCAAGGAACATGTATAAGGGATACATGCACAAAGCCAAATGGGGGAAAGATCAGGATCGAGGGTGGGAGATGGGGGTGGCTGGGGTGAGGGGGGAAGATGGGGGAAATGGAGACAACTGTACTTGAACAAAAATTTAAAAATATTTTTAAAAATAAAAATAAATGAATAAAATTGTTAAAAAATAAAATTGCTAGGTTAGAGGAATATTTCATTTTTTCATAAAAATGTACATACATTTTAAGGTGGTGTAACTGTACAATTACAGGGGAAATCACAAAGTGCTACAACTAACCAACATGGAAAGTTCTGGGTTGACTAGGGAAATCACCTACTATATCCTGGGGCAATTCTGATGGAACAGGAATTTTTACTAGGAGATAAGATGTTCTGGATTATATTGTATCCTGAGCAGTACAAGTTCCAATTTAAGCTAAAAAATATTCTAAAGAAATAGCCATTGTTCCACAGAGCACTAACCACCATGGAAGCTCTGAGGATAATTTCTTTGACTGATAGACTATAGTAAGTGACACATTAAAAATATGACTTTAGAGGGAGTTCTGGCCAAGACAGAGGCATAGGTAGAGACTCTTTGCTTCCTCGCACAACCAAAAGGAGGATAACAACCAATCCAAAATCAATAAACAACCAAAATCACCAGAAAATCAAACTGCATAGAACTCTGACAACCAAGGAATTGAAGAAAGAATCAACCAGCACAACCAGACCAGTAAGGTGGCAGACTGCAAGGGCCAACTCAGAAAAACTGCCAAGATGTGGCACACTGTGGGGACGGGGTGGGCTGCCAAGCTCTGTGGGCTGCATAGGAGAGGCTGACTTAAGGGGAAAACTGAGACTCAGAGCTGACTGTGGACTACGACTGGGGTTGCCACAGTGGGAGATACTCCCAGCCTCACCTGAGAGTTGAAAAGTGAGCTATAGACCAGCTGGTCAGCTGTACTGTTCCCTCTCAGGCCCCTCCCCCACAGGCATCCGGGAGGGCTGTCCTACCTGGGTGAATACCTAAGGCCCTGCCCCCTTACAACCTATCAGCTGTGCCAAGACAAAGAAATATGGCCCAAATGAAAGAAAAGAGCAAAACCTCAGAATTAAGCAATGAGGAGATAGCCTACCTATCTGATGGAGAATTTAAAGCCCTGGTAATCAAAATGCTCACAGATCTGACTGAGCTGGGTCAAAAAATGAAAAAAACAAATGAAGGATATCTAAAGTGAAATAAAGCAAAATGTTCAGGGAACCAACAGTGACAGGAAGGAAACCAGGACTCAAAGCAACGATTTGGAACAAAAGAAAGAAAGAAATATCCATCCAGGAGAAAAGGAAGAAACAAGAATCCAAAAAAAATGAAGAGAGGCTTAGGAACCTCTGGGACAACTTGGAACATACCAATATCTGAATTATAGGGGTGCCAGAAGAACAACAACAAGAAACTGAAAACTTATTTGAACAAAAAATGAAGAAAAACTTCCCCAATCTACCAAAGGAAACAGACTTCCAGGAAGTCCAGGAAGCCTAGAGAGTCCCAAAGAAGTTGGACCCAAGGAGGAACACATCAAGACACATCAGCATTAAGTTACCCAACATTAAAGACAAAGAGAAAATCCTAAAAGAAGCAAAGGGAAAGGAGACAGTTACCTGCAAAGGGGTGTCCATTAGACTATCATCTGATTTCTCAAAAGAAACCTTACAGGCAAGAAGCAGCTGGAAAGAAGTACTTGAAGTCATGAAAGGCAAGGACTTACATCCAAGATTGCTCTATCCAGCAAAGCTTTCATTAAAATGGGAGGTCAGATAAACTGCTTCCCAGATAAGATCAAGTTAAAGGAGTTCATCATCACCAAGCCCTTATTATATGAAATGTTAAAGGGATTTATCTAAGAAAAAGAAGATCAACAATATGAACAATAAAATGACAGCAAACGCACAACAATCAACAAATGAACCTAACAGAAAAGAAAACAATGAAAACAAAAACTTAGCAAATGACCAGAACAGGGACAGAATCAGAGAAATGGACATCACACAGACAGAATTCAGTGGGGAGGGGGAAGGGAGGAAGAGGGAGGGAAAGGTACAGGGAAGAAGAAGCATAATTAGTAGACATATAATGGGTGGGGAGAGATATAAACATGGTATAGGAAGCAGAGGACTCTAAGAACTTATATATACAACCCATGGACACGAACTAAGGATGGTGGGGAATGCTGGAGGGTTGGGGGGATGGGTGGGGGGGGGATGAAAGGGGAAAAACTGAGAAAACTAATAGCATAATCAATAAAAAACTTTAAAAATATATATAGAAAATAAAATTTCATTCCAAAATATATATATATATGACTTTAGATTTAAATGAATGGTATCACTATGTATTTTTCATTCAAAATTATATTTGATTACAAACCATTTGCTTTACTTTTGTAGACATGCAAATAAGGAAATGGATGCACAGAATGTTACCATTAATTGTTGAAATCATTCTTCCTTCATATTTTATTTTTATACTTGTATGTATTCTCAAAAAAAATAAATTTACCCAAAGTTCTTAAAAGAAACTATTCTAATTTTTCATGTTACCCTCCATCTGTGTCCTACAAAAGTAATTTTATATAATTCAATGTTAATATTCAGCTTGCATTTTAGACTTCCCCCATAATACTTATTGTAAATACATTTAGACAATGTAAGGAGTCTTCATATCTAATTAATGTATCTTTAATTTTAAATATCTTATATTGTAATTTCTTCATTTCAAATTATTTCTAATTTCTAACTATTATAATCAGAGCATGTTATTATCATCTTTATTATTGTACTTTTTCTTTACAAAACCTTATGAGTAAGGGCAAAAAAGAATGGAATTAAACGCACACCACTTTTAAATTCAGTGCCCACACGTGAAAACATCCTGGGTCCCAGAGGTTAGAACTTTCTACTAAAAACCCTCTCTCTTTTCCTCCTTAGAGGTTCTCTGCATGTCTGGAAAATAGATTTCTTTTCTTTGCCAGTGCTTGTGTATCAAATTAAGACTGTAAGGGCCATTGCAGCTATACTGTCCCCTTCCTTCAGGATGATAAATAGAGGTAAATCACAACGGTAAGGGGTCTAGAGTAGATTTCCAATCATCACTAGAGTGGGTTATTAAGCAATTAGATCACATAGTGTATGTAAAGTGTTTTGAACTCTGTCTGGTACATAGCAAGCATTCAATAAATGTTTCCTGTTGTTACTACATTTTTACATCTAAATATATTCAAACATAGAAATATTCTCCTCAGATCCTTTATTCATTTTCAGCAGGCTTTATTGTTGTTATTTGATTTTAGAACAACAAGAGATTTTTGAGACCATCTCCAATAAAGGCATACGTAACTGGGACTAGATTTTAATCACGGATACATTGTTTCCCTTTCCTCGTTCCTCCCACACTTAATGAAAACATGAAATAAATTCATTAATCCTGAACTCAGCAAGTTCAAAATTATAGAAACAGAAAGACTATAATTGGATTTTTACATTTCAGGTAAAATTATAAGACTTAATTTTATAGTCTAGAGGCCAAAAAAAGAAAAATGAAAAAAACATTCATATCAAATGACTGCTTAAATAAATGTAAATTTGAGGTTATTATACGATAACTTCAAAGGAAATAAATTATCAGGTTTCAGTCATAAAATGGTATTAGTGCAACATTCAGAATCCACCACTTGCTAAATTTGATTTAATGGATTTCAACATTATTAATTTCAAGGTAACGGCAGGCTCTTCCTCTGTGGTGAATGAAAAAACAAAGACAATAAAAACCAATCCAGACTCCAAGATCACAATATGGGTTTTATTAATTTATTTTCATGGAACATTTTAGTTATTTTTAAGTTCTCTTAACATTTGAAAGTAAGCAAACACAACTAGATATCACTATGGGATTTGAAATGTATGATGGCTAAAATTATTTGGAGAAAAGAATAAGTGGTGTAAATTTTTTATACATGTAATTGATTAATAGTTTCACATCTAGTATATTCTAGAAAGCCTAAGAGAGAGTTTAGGCATGAAAATACAAATTATGTAATTACTAAATCAATGCCCTCTTGCCACTCATTGAAGAGTAATCCTTCTTTCCACATCAATTTTTGGTTTGATTTTAATGACAAAAAAAACAAAAAACAAAAAAAAAAATGCTCTTTCATTTTCATATTGCAATTTAAGTAGCAATGCAATTACATCAGAGATTTAATGAAAAATGTCCCTCCAATTTTTTCATTTGCAGCATGACTATAATACAATATGACCATCATGTCCTCTGTCTGCTCAGAAGTCTTCACAGGACCTTCTCAAACTGCATTCTAAAGAAAGAAAAGTCCCTCTGCCATTCTCAGGCTACTCTGGAGAAAGGCAGTGCACTGTGGGAGTTCAGAGCATGGCCTCTGGGGACCCAATCACAGGAGTTCATAGGCCACTTCTCTCACCCACTTCTTTTTTCCAGCTTTAATGAGGTATAATAGAAAAATATACAATATATTGTATATATTTAAGGTATACAATATGATGGATATACATTGTAAAATGATTACCACAATCAAGCTAATTAATATACCTATCACCTCATGTAGTTACCTTCCCTATGTGTGTACGCATGTGCGTGTGGTGAGAACATCTAAGATAGACTTTCTGCAAATTTCAGTGGGGAAAGAAACTTCAACTCGTGATGGGAGAACTTTCAAAGACTCGGTGACCACTTTTAACCCATCACATTACTGTTTGATGATAGTACCTGTTGCTGTGGAGAGCAGGACTAATAAAATGGCATTGGTCCAGTCAAGGTGGCATAAAGTATATAAAACAAAGTACAGTCATTCATGTCAACCAAGATGGTTGCCAGTCAGCCTTGACACTTTGGTTGAAGAGGGAAACTACCGAAGTCAGAGCAGATATATCTGGCAAGGAGACATATCTAAGATATCTGCACACGTAATCAGAACAGCCATGGCTGCAGAGCAGGACCACCCATAGATAGGTTCCTTGGGGAAGTCCCCACTTGCCATCAGGGGTGCCAAGATACTTAGCAAGAGACCCAGAGGATGGAGTCTACCACTTTCAAGGTGTAACTGAGGCAGGCTCCAGACCACTGCTGAGACAGCCGAGCTCCACACACCAGAGTGCTGCTCCCTGCCACCCTGATCTCTCTTGGCATTGACCACCAGAGGCTCTGCCCTGCTAGACCGAGGACTTCATCTGCCCTGCTGCCCACCTGGCTCTGGAGGTCCTTCCTTTCCAGATGCTGAAGATTCCATCACCCACCATGTTCTCTCCCAGGCCTGAAGACTGAGACTCTGGGCCTTGGGTCCATCATTCCCTGTTGATTGCTGTGTGTGTGAGTGAGTGTGTGTGTGTGTGTGTGTAATATTTCTCTTAGATTGTTAGAGTATGAGCAGGATATTAATGTACGTTGATGTCCTACTTTGAGAAAACTTGTATTTAATAAAAGCTGAGTGAACAGCATAGTTACTGCATGTGACTCTTGTCTGTTCCTTGGCGCCAGGCTGCTCAGCAGGCAGCTAGCCAAGCAGTTCTGCAGCTGCCTTATAGGAAATACTATATCACGAACGTAGGCCCATGACAGTTGCCATCTCTCCTTCTCTGGCACCATCTTTTTCTCTCTTCCAACTATAATTTTTAAATGGCACATGGCCAAGAGCTTGTGAGACTATTTCAGGTTCTTTGGACTCATCTTCCATGAGTCTGGCTAGAGGTTGGTTAGAGTCTCTTCCTCCAGATGGTACCCTTGGAATAGGCACAGGTATTCAGCTCCTAAGCCTTACTGTAGCCTGAGATAAAATTGAAGGAAGGTGCTCTTTTCTGGAGTTAAGAAACTTAGTTTTCCATGGCCTGAAATTAATAAGGAAAAGGCAAATGTGTGGGAAACAGAGAAACATCTAACAAGAGAGACAATCACCACCCCCTGCTCCCTTCTCCATGCAGAGTGTCCAGCA
The DNA here is from genome assembly GCA_004027475.1 of Anoura caudifer. Classification (NCBI taxonomy): domain Eukaryota; kingdom Metazoa; phylum Chordata; class Mammalia; order Chiroptera; family Phyllostomidae; genus Anoura; species Anoura caudifer. The sequence goes on from PVKU01014220.1 coordinate 23,672, forward strand.
AACACGTTAGCCTTGCCCTGCCAGTTCTTGCATTGGAAGGAATAATGGCTGAGGGTTTCTTCCCCCACCCCCCCTGGAATTTAATCCCTGAAGATGCAGAAGAGTTACTAATATAACTTTTATTCATGGTTGAGTTGTCTTCAACAAATTTAATCAATATCTTTGGTAGTAAGAGTAGCAATCAGATGGCAATATCCTGGGAAGAAATCAAGTGATTTGTGTAACAATAGCAATAAAATATAAGAAAAATCTCATCTATGAAAGACAAAATTTTGAACAGGTACTTTATGACACACTATCTTGGGGTTTTCCTTTTTTATTACAGCTTAACCTATATTTATGCTTAGCAGTGTTAGCTCTCACATCTGAAATCTCACTGTGCTGTTTCTGTGTCTTTTATTTGGCATTCAGGACTGTAGTTATATTTGGATATATGTTATCTCTCCTATATTAGTCTGTGCTTTCAACCATTGTACTCTTATGCTTGGCACAACTGAGAAATAAAATAGATGTCAACTGTATTATACATGTATCTTTATATATATAATATTAGCTTTTTCATGTTATTATAGTCAGTGAGACTCTTCAAGAAAAGCATACAGTATAAAGATTAAGAATGAACACTAGTGTTTAAATAATTCACTTTTAG
>PVKU01014221.1:0-24349 GCA_004027475.1 Anoura caudifer
GCGCGTGGAACCTGTCATGTTAGGATAACATCACCCAGGATATGAAGTGGAATTCCTCTTTCTGTTCAAATCTGTTCAACTTCCTGCTGAAAATGTATTTTTTAAATTTCAATTTCTTCACAAAATAGAAAAATAAAGTGACAGAGCAAAGATTATCTTTATTGAGATTGACAATGAGTTATAACCTGCTTGACCCTTCATGATTAGCTCTACATCTTTTTTCTTTTCTTTCATAGAAAGGAGAAGAAATATTTCTAAAAATGAAAATTTAGTTACTACCAATGCAAATCAGCATGTAGTTTATTAACTATGCAATATTCATTTTTCTGAGTTTCAAGGAAAAAATTAAAAAGGAAATAAGATATAATTCCAAGTGTAAGCAACCAACCACTAAACACCTACTAGAGAGGTATGGTATCTTAAATCAGTACAAGTTTCCAAAGAAAATGCACTTTATTACTGTTTTTAATTATCAGAAACTTGAAAAAGATGATAAGAAATTCAATGCTTTAGGGTCCACATTGGGACTGCCCATCACTGCCCACAACTTCAATCTACTTGATCTTTTAAATCAACATCATTGCCAATTTGCTGCTTTGCTGCTCTGGGTGTGATAGTCTTAATAATATACAATGTTGCCATAGCAGGTGCACGGCTGGTTGAAGGTGTAAGTCGGTTGCTCTTTCAAGTACAGGACCCCAATCTGTAATGGAGGACATTGAAATATGTGGGGACAAAACAAACCCTTCAGTACACTATGCCTGAGATTGAGGTGTTTTGCTGTCAATTTGTTTTCTTTTGTTCATCTTATACACTCATAAAATTTCTAGCATGAAGTAGACACTCAATAGAACTTTGTTGAATGTATATATAAATAAATGAATATGAGGGAATATGTGAACCAGTACTTACATTAAAAAATCCTTAATTGCATTTTGGTATTCCTTAGAAAATAATCTGCAAGATTTATATTCACCCTCTGCTCACCTGCGTTTATCATCGTATATTCTAAAAAGTGTAATTCTTTTCTACACATATAAATGAGCATTTCCAAATGGAACAAAAAGTATGGCCAATCTAGCAGCATGCTTTTCAGCCATGCTTGGCAAGCATGCAGCTTAAAAACAGTATATAATTACAGTGTTTTTATTATCTCACTAAAAATGTTGTTCATCGTAGAGAATCCTGCATTTCCCAATTTCTGAAATTAAAGGACTTGGAGGCTGGTTTCAAGGTGATAAGAAAAATCCATGTTCTTTGACATTCATCTTTGTATATAATTACCTGCAAAGCTATAACATGAACACGTTATCATAATTCTCTTCCATGTCCTGCTAAAGCTGTTGTGTGTGTGTTTCATAATGATGTTCTAGGAATAAAATCATGCAAAAGCATCTTTATTTGGAAATTTTGTGATGAAAATATATCCATATTACCAGAAGATCCTAATTTTATGCTAGGATTTCTGATTTCTCACTGTTGCATTAAAAGTTGATAAGTTCGTTAGAGAAAAGTGTTATTCTCAACCTTGCTGAATTTGTGCTGCAACGTATTTGAACCTGCCACTGACTTAGATCATCAACTATTTCCAGTAACAGTATTAAAACTATGTTGTTATCAATGTTTAAAGATTTAAGCAATTTTGCCTGATTGAAATATTTAGAGTAGTTATTATTTCTCCTGTCTTAGGAAACTATATTATTCATTAGGCAGATAAGCAATTCATTCTTTTTTTGCTGATAAAGTTTTATACTGTATTAAAATGTAAGTATGAACAGACTGATATAGGGAAAAATAAAACTAAAACTTAAAAGGCAGCCCATTATTAAATCTATAAATATACCATTGTAGTCAAGAATAGGGTGTACATAACACTTCAATTGTTAGCAAGTGCTTCCAACAATATATTTTTTTCTCTTGCACTAATAAAATCTTGAACTTTTGTGAATTAAAATACCCATTTCCAAAATTTGCTATAGAAGTGTTGTTTTTTTTTTTTAAATTAGTGTTATTGGGCACCATTTCATGACAACCAATTCTAAATGCTAACTTGTAGACTCATAGTCCTATGTTAGTTAATATATTTTAATATAAGGCTATATGAGTGAGGAAAAAGCTCTCTGCTTGGCAAGTTTGTGGATTTATTCCCACTGCTCCTCAGTGTTGCACAGCAGACTTCTCTTTTAGTGAGAGTCTTTCTCTCTCATTTTCTTTCTGCTGCAAAGGTTTACTAACTCCTCTCAACTGCTGCCTTCTCATAATCCTCCCCATACAAAGGCATTTTACGATTAAGTTTTTTGAAGGATTTCAATATTACAAGACCAAATGAAAAAATGAATACAATATTTTATAACAGAAAAAGAGATTTGGACAGTGTCACAAAAATAAACGGTTTTGGTTTCTGAATGGTATTAAGGACCATTATTTGATGAATCGCAACCTTAACATCCGCCATACTTCTAAAGCACATTCAAACCCTCAGATGCACGTGGCACGAAGCTCGAGAAATGCTTCAGGAACTCTGGCACCCCCTCATGTCTCTGTTCTTTGCCAAATGGGCTAATACTGTCACCGAGGGAATGAAAACTGTCAATGTGGCAGGGAAATGACATGACTATCAAACTTTTAGACCCAAGAACAAGGCTTCACTCTAGTATTCTCATCCCGTCTGCTGTTCTTCTACTGTATGTAACTTTTTTCTCCAAGCAGGTCAAATTATGTTCCATGACCAAACATGATCCAAAATGATTCCTCTGTGCCACCCACTCTTCTCCCTGAAACATTCTCAGGGCTGTTCTTCTGTTCCCTGGGCTGATAGAGAGTTCATGGTTCTTCAAGATCTTTTGATCAAGACAGCCCCCATCCCTCAAACCTGTAGGATCCACATTATCTCAAAACCCCACAGTTCTCTGACTAGACATGGCCTTCTTCAAACTACCACAGAGAAGTCGCTGCTTGTTTTATCTTCTTTATCACACAACATTATTTGTCATGTAAGATGTCTCTCTTATGTCATCTGTCCTTGAAGAATCTTTCGTATTCCCTGTATATATCTGGCATTCACTACACATCTGCTTGACTAAGAATGCCCTAGAAACATATATCCTAAGTCAGAATTTTGGATAATTTTCAAAATTATTCTTAAAGGTTAACCTCATCCTTATACATGCTAATAAAAATATACTATTGCTTATTAAGACCCATAGCATTTGTTAAGTTCTAGGCAACATAATCTTAAGAGAGAAAAAGGTATAAATATCATAAAACATAACAAATTACAACCATTTTCACATGCAGAAATCCTTCAAATAAGATTCAAAAGACACACCAATTGTTGGGAGAACATTCTAAAAGTTTCACACACAGAAAAGGTTCTAGCTCTTTCAGAATAAATGACAACCTTAACAAAAAATAAGAGATAAGGTGAAGAGAACACACACTTCAGTTTCACTATGTACCCCACAGATAATTAAAAAGTCTAACAAAGTAAAAGATTTTATTCACAACAGCAATAAAATCACTAACATTTCCAGCAGTAAAGCTGTCATAAAATGGTCTCTCCAAATCAATACAAATGCAAAAATCTACCTGGAAAATCAAATATAGAAAAACAAACAAACAAAAAGCAAACAAACAAGCAACAAACAATTTCTTCCTACATAGGAAGGTCTAATATTTGAGCCATATTGAATCTCCCTAAATTAAATGAATACATTCAATATTATTAGAATTATTTTCAACTTAACATGATCACAATGGTTTGCTCAGGATGTGAACACAAGGCTAGCCTGTCTTTCCATTTAACAAGGGCACAGGGCCCCATTCAGCTATTGAAGGGTGGACTCCTAATCAAACAGTGAACACATAGGTATGGAAGAAGATAAAGAGAACAAGGTGAAGGCTGGGGGTTGGGGAGGGGGCACGTCAAACCCTGGAGCTGGCATGAGGCTAGAATCATTTTGAGCAGAAGACAGTTAAGATTCAACAGACGCAGAAAAAGCCTCCTTGGAGGTTCCCTTATCTGGCTAAAAGCAGCAACTTCTGGGGAATGAGGCTTCATCAATCTCCTCTCCAGGGGAGTTTTGGGCTGTGAAGAAGATGAAAAGACCACTCATACCTGTGTACACAAACATTATCACAAACTTTATCTTCAGTCGGTTCTGCTTAAAATCCATTTGTCTTTCCTAAAGAAACCTGCTGTTCCCATAGAAACCATGTCTCCACCCTTCCTTTTTTTCCTGTTGACTTAGATATATGCCTTTAACTTTAACCATTTAATGAACCATTCTTTTTTTGTCTCCTGCATACATGTGAAATAAATATCTATCTCCTGTTAATATGTATTTTATCAGTTTAACTTATAGGACCTGCTACTCAACCTAAAATGGTAGAGGAAATGGTTTTCCTCCCCTATGACATCATTATGAAGAAGGATGTGTTGAATGATAAACAAGTGAGCTCAAATAAATGCCAAAAAATCAGATTTTTAAATAAATACAGTTGCAATAACTGGCTAAAAATTGGGGGAAAAAAGTGATTGTCTGATTTATTTATTCCATTTAAAAGGTTACATTTGGAATAAAGACTTTAATTTTTAAGAATAATACTTAAAATAACTAAAATTAAATATGAATAGAAATTTCCATAATTCTAGAGACAGTGCAGCCTTTCTAAAAATTTTACACAATTGGAAATGAAGAAAGAAAAATAGATTTTACTTAAAAAAAGAAAAAGCTATAAAAGAACAAATACAATTGGCAAACAAACCTACAATCATCATCAAAAAAGCTTTAAAAATAAAGAAATAATATATACAAGTATTGAATGAATACATTGTACAATGTCTAATATAATGGTGTATATTAATTGTACCTCAATAAAACAATTGAAAAATGTGTCAGTTTGGGAGAATGTTTGTGACATATTACTGAATAAATAAGAAAGGCTGCAGCCAACATGTTAAGTCTTATTTCACTTACACAAGATTATATACATTTGAGCATTTATGTAAGTGTATGTGGGCTAGTGTTGGGGGCACCATTTATTAATCATGATATTAGTGCTATTATCTCCAGGATGTAGAATTTTAATTATTTTGTGTTTGATTCTCTTGTATTGTATTATTTATGTTTTTCTCCTCACACATATATAAAAACTCAACCATCTGACAAAAATATTTTTTAAAAAGAAATGTGATTCCAACCCAACCACCTTTAATTAAGGCAGTCATTGGGTTGTTTATAATATTTAATATGCTAAGGGAGCCTAGATTGTTATATTAATCTCACCTAAATTTCAGTTTATCCTCATAAATACCATCTTGAAATTGCATTCTACTGGTATAACTTTGAGCTAAATAAGAGTTTCTCAAGTTACTTTTGATATTGTGCCTCAGACTAGAGGGAAGAGAAACATTGATTTTCACAGCATTTGCCATGAAGGACGTCATATTTTTTAAATACATTTAATCCAGGTAATAGCTTGCTTCTCATTGAAACAAAAAAGAACAGACATTAAAATGATCTAACAAATTGAACAAGGAAATTACATTTCAAGCTGGGATGTAACAATTCAAGATATCAAATTACTTTCCTATGTTTGCAATTGTGGAGATTTCTTCACAGTACTGGATAACTTCTCCTGCAACAAAAAAAATAGCATCATCATTGAGAATTGTATAACCGTGTCAGCGTTTTATGAAAACTAGTTCCAGAGGTTTTGAACTTTTAAAAGTCTTTATTAATGTTACCATTTATTGTCTGCACCAGAATTTGCAAAATAATGCTTTTGAAATTTTTGGCATTTGTTCTACAGTTCTTTTCTTCTGGAATAAGAATTTGAAAATTTGTCACTGGGTTTGGAGAGTCACAGTGTATGTATCATGCATGACAAGTACAGGTTTACTGGAACACAATGCATGGGTACTGATATGTGGCCTATGGCTTCTTTTTCCACTAGAAGACAGATTTGCAGTATTGTGACAGAAGTGTGGTCCCCTAGTGATGCAGACACTGGCCCACAGTGTCCGTGTCATTATGGATGAAATAAGACATTCACATGTACTACCAAGTCCAGTAGAGGAAAAAGGACAGCATGGCTTTTCTCTCAAGGGGAGCAAAAACCTTGGCCCTTGCTGTGACCGGCCTTTATTGGGTTTCTCCCCACATTACATGATGTTCCTCATTTACTAAGCACAGGTTTGCTTTAGGGGTGGTTACCTTTTACAGACAACAAAGGAGCCAATTCTGTTAATCATATCATAGAACAAGGATATTTGCAAATGAAAAGGGAAAAGTGGTTGAACCCGTTACACTCATCCTAGGAAGGTTTAGCATAAATTTTAAAAAGTTACAGTAAGCACTTGCTGTCTCAATTCAGGGTGAGGGAGTTTTTAGCAAAAGCAAGACTTAAACCAGCCTAGACACATTGCAGGCCTGATTCCCCATGGGAGAACCTACCCCTGGGCATGGGTTCTGTGCATCTCTGAGTGGGAGCTGGGCCCACGCCACACAGAATAGTCTCCTACACACTGGTACTAAAGCAATCTGCATTTTTGTAAGGAGCAGAAAGAGATGTTTGCTGATTCCTATTCTATGTTGTATTATTGTTCTACCTCTACTATATCTATCTATATTGATAGATACTATCTATCGTTCTATCAGCCAGAGTGGTCTGCTCAAACTAGAGACAGATGATGCCGCTTCTTAAAACCATTCACTGCACCATGTCAAGAGAAAAACAGTTTCTACAATGGCCTAGAAGTAAGTTGGCCACTTACTTTATGGTCCAAACTGGATCATTATTGACAGAAAAATGGGAAGTTTATCAAAAACTATATTTGCATACCAGGCATGTACTGGATTGCCCTAGGTAACCTGGTAAAACTTACTTCTAACCTCCACACAATTTGACCCCGTTCACTGCTTGATCTTGTCTTACTTTTCAGCTCTCATACCAAAATGTCACAGACTAAGCAGTTTAAAGAACAGACATGTCATTCTCAGCATTCTGGAGACTAGAAGTCTGAGATCAGGGTGTTAGCTCAGTGGCTTCAGGTTGAGAGCCCTATTCTTGGTTTCAGAGGGTGATTCACATTGTGTCCTTACAGGGTAGAGAGAGAGAGAGCTTTGGTGTCACTTCTTATTAGACCACTAATCCCATCATGGAAGCCCCCACCCAATGAACTCACCTAACCTTAATCACCTTCCAGAGGTCTCCTCTCTGAATACCATCATGTTGGGGGTTAGGGTTTCACCAAATTAATTTTGAGATCACAGTTTACTCAATAGTAGATCTCATCTTCTATTACTTACCACCCCTCATTTACTCAACCTTAGGCACACAGGCTTCCTTGTTCTTAATTTTGAGATAACAGTTTACTCAATAGTAGATCTCATCTTCTATTACTTACCACCCCTCATTTACTCAACCTTAGGCACACAGGCTTCCTTGTTCTTCTTGAAGTACTCCTGGGCACTCCTGGCTCAGGGACTGGAGGTACTCTCTTCCAACCATGCTTTACCTGTCATTCCCTGTGAAACCTTCTCAAATCTCACTTTCTTTTTGCCTTATCTGTTCACCCCATTTAACAATAACAACAATAACAATAACATCTCCTTCTTAACCATAACATGCCCCCAATCTTTTCCTTTTCCTATTGTAATTATCATCACTATAATACAAGTTCCAGATGGTGACAGATGATTTTTTTGCATATTTTCTTTACAGTTGTGTACCCAGTGCTGAAAAAGGTGTCCAGAGACATGTACCTGCTCAGAATACATTTATTAAAGAGGAAAATTAATAAATGAATGAATAGGACTTGTTCATGTTATCTTAGCAGGAGAAAAACTACAGGATAACAATTGTCCCTGAGATAGCATTCAAAGGAAGACTGCCATAAATGTAGTTTTTATTTTTGTTGTTGTTTTTTCAGTATTTACTTATGAGAGTGGAAAAATAGTGACAAGTGGAGAGAGGAAGGGATCTAAGAGAGAAAAAATAGTCTATGTTCTTTACAATTTCAATAAACTTTAAGGTGAACTGTTACCAGGAAAGCTTTAAATAGAATTAGACCATTCTTGACAAGTTGCTTTGTGATTGTCATTTATCTTCTAATTATGTATCAGAAAATAGTTCACTGTTTGGAAAAAGTCCAGCCATTGTTAATATACAAGAATGGTCTGTGCAACATTGGTGTAACCTGGCAGCCAAGGAGAGTGGACTAGAATGTGCATGTGTGGACAATGATGACTTCACTGTACTAGTCAGGGAGGGCAGTAGACACTGTTGAGTGAGGTTTTGTACTGTGTGGCTGTCGCATTCAAAATGACTGAACAAGTAGATCAACGAATCTGCATCAAATTTTTCTTTAAGCTTGAATATTCTTCCTTGGAAACTATTCTGATGACTCAGAAGGCCACAGCTAGGGGCAACTGGTGATTGGAACTTCATCACTACAACGCACCCACTCACGTATCATGCCTCCTGCAGAGTTTTTTGGTGAAACATCAAATCACCCAGGTGACTCAGCCCCTCTACAGCTTAGATTTGGGGAAAGCCCTAAAACTTCTGGCTTTTCCCAAAACTAAAATCACTTTTTAAAGGGACAAGATTTCAGACCATTGATGAGTTTCAGGAAAATAGGATGGGGCAACTGATGGTGACTGAGAGAACTGTGTGAATGAGCTTCCCAAGGTGCCTACTTTGAAGGGGACTGAGGTGTCTTTATCTTATGTACAAGATGTCTTGTATGTTGTATTTTCTTCAATAAATGTCTCTATTTTTCATATTACATGGCTGGAGACCTTCTGGACAGACTTCATATATAAACCAAAACTTTATTTATACTTTTATCTTTAAGTTACTGTTTATATATAATATTACATCAGTTTCAAGTGTTCAGCATAGTGATTAGACATTTACTTGCAAAGTGATCAACCTGATCAGTTTAGTATCCATCTGACATTATGTGTAGTTACAAATTTATTTAATATATTCTTTGTGATGTATTTTGTATCCATATTATTATTTGTATAACTGTCAATTTATACTTCTTAATCCCTAAACTGTTTTTACCCATCCTCTAAACCCCTGCCCCTCTGGCATCCATTAGTTTATTCTCTGTACCTATGAGTTTCTTTCTGTTTTGTTTGTTCATTTATTTTGTTTTTAAATATCCACATATAAGTGAAATCATATGGTATTTTTCTTTCCACATATGACTTATTTCATTTAGCATAAAACCCTCTAGGTTCATCTATGTTGTTGTAATGGTAAAATTTCACTCTTTTTATGGCCAAGTAATATTACATCATATGTATGTACTACCTCTTTTTATCTGTTTGTTAAAAAATTTTGAATATAATAGAAAACAAGACCCATATATGTGATGTCTATAAAAGACCCACCTCAGAATGAAACACACAGACTAAAAGTAAAGGGATGAAAAAAGATATTTCATGCAAATGGAAATGAAAAATGAGCTAGGTTAGCAACACTCACATCATACAAAATAGACTTTAAAATAAAGCCTGTAATAAGACACACACACACAACAACATAATGATTAAGGGATCAATCCAACAAGAGGCGATAACCCTTATAAACATTTATGCACCCAACTTAGGAGTACCTATATATAAAGCAAATCTTGTTTGACATGAAGGGAGAGATTGAGTAATAAAATCATAATAGGGGATTTTAACACCCCCATTGACATCGAAGGATAGGACTTTCAGACACAGAGTCAACAAGGAAATGATAGCCTTTACTGACTCATTAGATTAGATGTATTTAATCCATATCTTCAGAGCATCTCATCCCAAAGTAGTAGAATATATATTCTTTTTTCAGTGCATGCAGAACATTTTTCTAGGATATACTACATGTTAGAACACAAAACAAGTCTCATGAAATTTAAAAGATGGAAATCATGTGAAGCATCTTCTCTGACCATAATGATATGAAACTAGAAATCAATCACAAGCAAAAAACTGAAAAACACTCAGACATATGGAAACCAAATGTTACCAAACAATAAATGAGTTTACAATGAGAGCAAAGAAGAAATTGAAAGATACCCTGAAATGAATGAAAATGATCACACAACCACCCACAGTCTATGAAACACAGTAAAAGAAACCTTAAGAGGGAAATACACAGAATTATAGGCCTACCACAAGAAACAAGAAAAATATCCAATAAACAATCTAATCTCAGACTTAAAGGAACTAGAAAGAAAACAAACAAACAAACAAACAAAACAAAGCCCAAAGTGAGTAAAAGAAAGAAATTATTAAAGATCAGTATAAATAGATAAAATAGAGTCTAAGAAAACTATACAAAAGATAAAGGAAATCAAAAACTGGTTCTTCCAAAGGATAAACAAGATTAATAAACATCTAAAAAAACTCATAAAAAATAGAAAGAGAAGACAGAAATAAATAAAATCAGAAATGAAAAAGAAGTAACAACTAACACTATAGAAATATATGAGATTATAAGAAAATATTATGAGGAAGAAAGATGGCGGTACAGTAGGAGGGAGCAGATTCCACTTCCCCCTACACATGGGAGAAAAACCTGGTTAATCTACAGAGGAACAGAGCAAACAATCATCAGGAATGCAGCATATTTGAAAACAGGGGATGGAAAATTGTAGTGGACACTGAAAACCATATGGTAAGGAGAGTACTTCAGAACAATAACAGCCCAGGGAGGAGCATGGAGATTAGGGTGGCTGAGGCCCCAGGTGCTTGCCAGGCCTACCACAGGGCTATAGGGAGGAAGCCGGGTCAACTGCTCCCTCCCCAGCCAAACAAGGTTTCAGCAGCACTGGGATAAACCTGGCTGCTTAAGTCTCACACAGAGGAGTTAAGGTCTCAGGGGCAAACACGCTGGGTATGTGAACACCCACCCATAGCCCTGGGAGGATTGTACACCAGAGTTCGTGCAACTGGAGGCACCGTGTGCCACTGGAGATGGCTACACACCATAGGCACCCATGTGCAACAGCAGAAGGCCTCCAGACCATAGGGGCCTGCGCACCTGACCCCAGACAGCTTCAAGGCCATAGGCACCCGCACGCAACCAGGGTAAGTGCACGCTGCACAGGAGACCCTAACTTACACCCATAAGCTCGGGAAACTGCGCAATGCCCAGGAGGCTCAGAACATACGCCCGAGGTCCTGTGCAGAGAGGTGCCGGGATATCTCTGGGGAGAGTATGTAGCTAGCCCTGGGGAGAGTAGCCCAAAGATCACTGAGTGCGGAATAGGGCAAAAAGTGATACCATCGCCCCTTGGATGTTGCAGCCAGCAAGACCAGGAAAAGCAGCTTGGCAAGGCTGAAAACAGCAACAGTTTTTTGGTTTTGGGGGGTTTTTTGTTTGTGTGTTTAAATAATATTTTTCTTATTTTTTCATTATTTTTTCTCTTTTACCCTTCAACTCCTTTTGTTTCTTGTTACTTCTTTCTTGTTTCATTCCTTCTTCCCTTCTTTCCAATTTTATCTCTTTTTCCTTACTCATTTTTTGTTTCTTTCTTCTTTTTACATTTTTCTTCTTCCTCCTTTCTCTTTTTAAATACCCATGAGAGACAAAAAAAGAAGAAAAAAAACCTAGAACTGTGAAAAAATCAGAGTTGCTCCCAAAGAGGGGGCATTTCAACAGCTGAGACAGTGGAAGCTGTGAACACCAGGATACCCAAAGGAGACAGCACCACTGAATCTCACAGGTATTCTACCACAGAAGTTCACACCATAAACCGAGGGAGCCAGAACAGATCAATTTAAGAAGCTGAGGCTAACAAGAAGAGTCTCATAAACAATGTGAAGACAAAGAAAAAAATCCACAAATGAAAGGAAAGAAGGAAGCACCAGAAAGAATGCTAAATGAAACAGAGGCAACTCAACTATCAGATATTGAGTTCAAAGCAATGTTGTCAGGAAGCTCCATGAGTTCTCAATGAGTTACCAGAAACTACAGGGAAGCTACGATGAACTCATTGCAAACTATATCAACATGAAAAAGGAAATAGAAACTATCAACAAGGGCCAAGAGGAAATGAAGAATACAATTTCTGAACTGAGGAACATAATACAGGGAATGAAAAGCAGATTCAATGAAGCAGAAGATCAGATCAGCGAGTTGGAGCACAAAGTAGAAAAAACACCCAGGAAGAGCAAGAAAATGAAAAGAGGCTCAGAAAGAATGAAGAGGGATTAAGAGAAATGCAAGACAATATGAAATGTAATAATATCTGTAAAATAGGGATACTAGAAGAAAAAGAAGAGCAAGAGATAGAAAACCTATTTGAAAAAGTGATGATGGAAAACCTCCCTAATTTGATGAGAAAAAAAGTCAACAAATCCAGGAAACACAGAGAGTCCCAATCAAGAGGAACCCAAAGAGGCCCACTTCAAGATACATCATAATTAAAATGGCAAAATTCCAAGACAAAGAGAGAATCTTAAAGGCAGCAAGGGAGAAAAAGGAAGTAACATACAAGGGACCCCCTAATAAGGTTAGCAGCTGATTTCTCAATGGAAACCCTCCAAGCCAGAAGAGAATGGCAAGAAACATACCAAGTAATGAGAACCAAAGGCCTGCAATCAAGACTACTTTACCCAGCAAGGCTTTCAAACAAGATAGAGGGCCAAATAAGGAGCTTCCCAGACAAAAGAAGTCCAAAAGAATACACCTCTACTAAACCAGTTCTGCAAGAGATACTAAAGGAATTGCTTAAAGGAAAGGAAGGAAAGGAGAGAGAGAGGGAGAGGAACACAGGTACAAAAATGGCAATGAATAAGTACCTATCAATAATAATCTTAAATGTAAATGGATTAAATGCTTCAATCAAATGTCATAGAATGGCTGAATGGATAAGAAAGCATGACCCACACATATGCTGCCCACAAGAGACCCACCTCAGGACAAAAGACCTACACAGACTCAAAGTGAAGGGCTGGAAACAAATTTTCCAAGCAAATGGACAGGAAAAAAAAGCTGGGGTAGCAATACTCATATCAGACAAAATAGACTTCAAAAGAAGAACCATAAAAAGAGACCCAGAAGGTCACTTCATAATACTCAAGGGAAGAATCCACCAAGAAGACATAAACATTGGAAGTATATATGCACCCAACATAGGAGCACCTAAATACATCAAGAAAATCTTAGAGCTCTTCAAGAAAGATATTGATAGCCACACAATTATAAGAGGGGACTTTAACACCCCACTGTCAAAAATGGACAGATCTTCCAAACAAAATATCAACAAAGATACTGTGGCATTGAAAAACACTCTAGATGAAATGGACTTAACTGATATACATAGAGCCCTTCATCTGAAAGAAATTAAATACACATTCTTTTCAAATGCACATGGAACATTTTCAAAGATAGACCACATGATAGGACACAAAACAAGCCTCAACAAATTCAAGAAAATTGAAATCATACCAAGCACTTTCTTCAACCATAAGGGACTGAAACTAGAAACCAACCCCAAGGGGAAAAATCCAAAATGCTCAAAATCATGGAGATTGACTAGCATGCTACTAAACAATGAATGGGTCAAGAATGAAATTAGGGAAGAAATCAAAAAGTTTCTGGAAACAAATGAAAATGAACTCACAGCCACCCAAAACATATGGGACACAGCAAAGGCAGTCCTCAGAGGGAAGTTCATAGTGATACAGGACTACCTAAAAAAGATAGAAACATTTCAAAAAAACAACCTAACCTTATTCCTACACCAACTTGAGGAACAACAACAAAGGCAGCCCAGAGCAAGTAGAAGGAAGGAAATAAATAAGATCAGAGCAGAATTAAATGACATAGAGTCTAAAAGCACAATTCTAAGGATCAATGAATCCAAGAGCTGCTCTTTGAAAAGATAAACAAAATCAACAAGCCTTTCAGTAGGCTCATCAAAAAAAAAAGAGAGAGGACCCAAATAAACACAATCAGAAATGAAAGAGGAGAGATTACAAGTGACACCACAGGAATACAAAGGATTGTAAGAAATCACTATGAAGAACTATATGCTAAGAAATTTGAAAACCTAGGTGAAATGGACAAGTTTCTAGAAAAATATAATCTCCCAAAACTCAATGAAGAAGCAGCAGAAAGCCTGAACAGACCAATAACAGCAGATGAAATAGAAGCAGTAATAAAAACTCCCAACACACAGAAGCCCAGGACCAGATGGTTTCACAGGAGAATTTTACAAAGCATTTAAGAAAGAGCTAACCCCTACCCTTCACAGAATATTTGAAAAAATCCAAAATGATAAAACACTCCCAAACTCCTTTTATGAAGCCAGCATCATCCTAATTTCCAAACCAGATAAAGACACAACAAGGAAAGAAAACTTCAGGCCCATATCGCTGATGAACATAGATGCTAAAATCCTCAATAAAATATCGGCACCCACATCCAACAATACATTAAAAAGATCATACACAATGACCAAGTGAGATTCATCCCAGGGATGCAAGGATGGTTCAATATTTGCAAATCAGTAAATGTAATACCTCACATAAACAAAAGCAAAGACAAAAATCACATGATCATATCAATAGATGCAGAAAAAGCCTTTGATAAGCTACAGCACCCATTTATAATAAAAACACTCAGCAAAGTGGGAATAGAGGGAGTGTTCCTCAATGTAATAAAAGCCATATGTGAAAAACCTACAGCCAACATCATACTCAATGGGCAAAAACTAAAATCTTTTCCACTAAAATCATGAACAAGACAAGGTTGTCCACTTTCACCACTTCTATTGAATATAGTATTGGAAGTATTAGCCACAGTGATTAGACAAGAAAAGGAAATAAAAGGCATCCAAATTGGAAAGAAGGAAACAAAACTATCATTGTTTGCAGATGACATGATAGTGTACATAGAAAATCCTGTAGACTCAGCCAAAAAGCTGCTCAACCTAATAAATGAATTTGGCCAAACAGCCAAATTTCTGGAAAGTCAATATCCAGAAATCAAAGGCATTTTTGTATGCCAACAATGAAACAGCAGAAGCAGAGATCAAGAAAAAAAAAATCCCATTCGATATAGCAAAAAGAAAAATAAAGTACCTAGGAATAAACCTAAACAAGGAGGTAAAAGACCTGTACGCAGAAAACTACACAACACTGAAGAAAGAAATCAAGGAAAACACAAACAAATGGAAACATATACTGTGTTTATGGATCGGAAGAATTAACATCATCAAAATGTCCATACTACCCAAAGCAATTTACAGATTTAATGCAATACCTATTAAAGTACCAATGGCATATTTCACAGACATGGAACAAACACTTCAAATATTCACATGGAACCATAAAAGACCTTGAATAGCTGCAGCAATTTTGAGAAAGAAGAGGAAAGTAGGAGCGATCACAATACCTGACACCAAACTGTATTACAAGGCCACTATACTCAGAAAAGCCTGGTACTGGCATAAAAACATGGACATGGATCAGTGGAATAGAACAGAGAGCCCAGGAATAAACCCAAATGTGTCTGGTCAATTAATATTCGACAAAGGAGGCGGCAACATAAAATGGAGTAAAAATAGCCCCTTCAACAAGTGGTGTTGGGAGAACTGGACAGCAATGTGCAAAAAAATGAAACTCTAGCACCAACTTACACCATACACAAAAATAAACTCAAGGTGGATAAAAGATTTAAATGTAGGCCGTGACACCATTAAAGTCCTAGAGGAGAACATAAGCAGGAAAATCTCAGATATTTCATGCAGCAATATTTTTACTGATATGTCCCCTAAAGCAAGGGACATAAAGGAAAGAATAAACAAATGGGATCTCATCAAAATAAAAAGCTTCTGCATGGCTAAAGAAAACAGTATTAAAATAAAAAGAGAGCCAACTGTATGGGAAAACATATTTGCCAATGATTCCTCAGGCAAGGGTTTAATCTCTAAAGTATATAAAGAACTCACACAACTCCACTCTAAGACAAGCAACCCAATTAAAAAATGGGCAAAAGACTTGAACAGACACTTCTCCAAGGAGGACATACAGAGGATCCAGAGACACATGAAAAGATGCTCAATATTGCTAGCTATCAGAGAGATGCAAATTAAAATCACAATGAGTTACCACTTCACACCAGTCGGAATGGCCATCATAAACAAAGCAACAAGCAACAAGCGTTGGAGAGGTTGTGGAGAAAAGGGGACCCTAGTGCACTGTTGGTGGGATTCCAGACTGGTACAATCACTATGGAAAGCAGTATGGAATTTTCTAAGAATACTAAAAATGGATCTACCTTTTGACCCAGCAATTCCACAGCTAGGATTATGTCCTAGGAACCCTGAAACACCAATCCAAAACAACCTATGCACCCAATGTTCACAGCAGCATAATTTACAATTGCCAAGTGCTGGAAGCAACCTATGTGCCCATCAATAAATGAATGGATCAAGGAACTATGGTACTTTTACTTTTTTCCATAGAATGGAATTCTATGCAGCAGAAAGAAAGAAGGAGCTCCTACCCTTCAAGACAGCAGGGATGGAACTGGAGAGCATTATGCTAAGTGAAATAAGCCAGGCAGTAAAAGACAAATACCATATGTTATCACCTTTAACAGGAACCTAATCAACAAAACAAACAAACAAGCATTATATAACCAAAGACACTGAAATTGAGAACAGGCTGACAGTCACCAGAGGGGAGAGGGGAGGGAATTTCAGGGGGAAAAGGGGAAGGGTTTACAGCAACAAGTATAAAAGACACATGGACAAAATCTAGTGGGGGTGGCAATGGGAGGGAGGTGGGGAAGGCTGGGGTGGTGGGCTGGGATGGGAGTAAAAGACAAAAAACTGTACAAAAACAATTAAAATAAAAAAAGAAAATATTATGAACACTGTATACCAACAAATGGGACAATCTGACAGAAATAGGTATATTTAGAAACACAATCTGTCAAAACTGAATCAAGAAGAAATAGAAAATCTGAGCAGACCAATTACAACTAATTAAATTGAAACAGCAATAAAAATACTCCCAACAAACAAAAGTCCTGGACCAGATGGCTTCACAGGTGAATTTTACCAACCATTCAAAGAAAAACTAACACCTATACTTCTTAAACTATTCACAAAAATTCAAGAGGAGAGAAGACTTTCAAATTCATTTGATGAGGACCCCATTATCCTAATTCTAAAATCAGATAAAGGCACTACAAAGAAAAAAGTATAGGCCAATGTCCCTGATGAAAATAGATAGACACTAATATCCTCAACAAAATGTTAGAACACCATGTATAGCAATATATTAAAAAGATCACACACCATAATCACATGGTATTTACTCCTAGGATGCAAGTTTAATACAATATCTACAAAGCAATAAATGTAATAAACCACAGAAACAAAATGATAGGTAAAGATCATATGATCATATTAATAGAGGCAGATAAGCTTTTGACAAAACCCAGCACCCATTTATGTTAAGAATTCTCAGCAAAGTGGGAATAGGTAAAACATATTTTAATATTATACAGGCCATATATGACAAACCCACAGCCAACTTCATACTCAATAAGGAAAACTGAAAGCATTTTCCTTAAGATCAGGAACAAGACAGGAATGTCCAATTTCACTGCTCTTATTCAACATAGTACTGGAAGTCTTAGCCACAGCAATCAGATGAGAAGAAATAAAAGGTACCCAAATTTGAAAGAGAGAAGTAAAACTGTCATTATTTGCAGGTGACATTATACTGTATAAGGGAACTCTAAGGGTCCCACACTGCCTAGGGTCAGACTGGGACACAGTCTGACATCATCAGGGGCAGATCTAGAAAGAGAAGACAGTGGTAAACACTAGATTCTACTGAGATGAATTTCACCATGGTCTTCTTCATGGTTTGCATTATTTTCTCTCCTGAATAATTTTTTAACATTCATTTTTTGTCTTTCAAATTTGTGCTTATTAGGTCACTAGTTTTTATATTAGAGTTTATTTCTAATGTCATATTTTGCTCCACCCTTCTCTTACTTCATTTTACCTTTTTTCCTTTTTATTTTCATTTTAAATTTTATTTTCTCTCTTGCTACAACTTGTTTCATTCCACCCTTTTACTATTTCTCCCCCTACAGTCTCTCAAAACCATTTTTCTTCTCATTAGTCATCTTACATTCTTTTTCCCATTCTTACAATATCTTTATTCTCTCTTCATGTTTATCAGTCTTTGCTCATTGGTTGTGGATATAGTGGTTGTTGTTGCATTTCTTCAATTTTATTTCTAGATCTTCACTATTTTTGTATTTCAAATCTGAAATTTTACTGTTCTACTCTCCTAGTCCATTTTGCCTTCCTCCTGCCTTTTTTTCTTTTTTGTTTTAAATTTTAATTTTCCCTGACTTGCCCTTATTTTCATTCCTCACCCTTAATATTCCTTTTGCCTCTATCCTCTTAAAATCACTTCTCTTTCCTGTACATATCTTTTAAGCTCGTTCTTTCTTTCTTTCTTTCTTTCTTTCTTTCTTTCTTTCTTTCTTTTTCTTTCTTTCATTCTTCTTTCTGTTGTTCTTTCTTCTTATTTTCATCCCACCTATATTAATGTTTGCTCATTTGTAATTCATAGTGCTGTGGTGAATCTTTTTCTGCAATTTTGCCCCTATTTTTCTCTTTCTCTCACTATATTTTTTAAAATTTCTCTTTAAACCTAATACTATATGCTTCCCTTCTCTTACTTTATTCTGTCATCTTCTCTCTTTTTTTATTTATGATGTACATTTTACTTTCTTTGCCTTATCTCTATTCTATACTCTTATTATTGCCCCTCCCTCTACCTTCTCAAAATCATTTTTCTTTCCGTTAGTCATGTTATATTCATTTTTCTTTTTCATAATAGTCTTAATCCCAACCACACAGTTGCAAGATGTTGTAAACATTAGTAGTTAAATTGTGAATCAGGGCCCAGGAAGGCTACTCCTGCTCTCAATTTTGGCTAGAAAGGCATCATTGCTTTTAAGAAGCACTTGATTATTTATCTCAAAACCTATAGTTCTATAACAAAATAAATGTTTGAGGATCAGGTCCTGATCTAAACAGAACCTGCATATAGGCAAGGGACATAACCTTCGTGTTTAGTGTTCAGTGTTACACCCCCACAATTAGAATTGTGGCTGAAACATGAAACACTTATAGTACATGTGAACCCATGAATACAGGCTGAACATCTGTGAAGTTTATGCTTGAGCATTATTTTCTATGATAATAGTCTCAGGAGACTTGACAGCAACGCACATTTAAAATTCACCATGATTTAGGACAGCTTTTCCAGTAAGAAAGCAGTCAATTCTCTTAGACAGAAACATGGCAGTTTATCTATAGACAGGCTTTACCACTCATGTTCACTCTGGCCCAAGTTGTTTGTGTAAGACTTGCTTCTCAGACAAAATAATAGACATACAGCTGCTCAAATAGAGCTTCCCCCCTCCTTTTAAGAATAATCTTATATGTGTCAAGCTTTCAGAGATGTCAGTGACATTGCTAGAAACATAAATGATAGTGAGGTCTGTCGAATAATGGGTGACAAACTTCTCCACATTTTCTTTATAAAGTATTATTAAATATATTATACATGTATCTTCTGAAATTCCTGAGCTGTTTCATCAACAGTGACCATAGCATTTTATTTGAAATATTTAATGAGAATTACAAAGTTAACACAATGACCCTACCAAATCCGATGGTGTTCTTCATTAGCGTGTGTTTGTTCTTGAATGTAGCACTAGTCATTTGTTTTTGCATTCTTTTTAAAAAAATATATTTTACTTATTTTATTTTTAGAGAGAGAGGAAAGGTGAGAGAAAGATAGGGGAAGAAATTCAATGTGTGCTTGGCTTTTGCATGCCCTCTACTGGGAACTAGGCCTGTGACCCAGGCATGAACCCTGACTGGGAATCGAACTGGCAACCCTTTGGTTCACAGGCCAGTACTTGACCCACTAAACCACACCAGCCAGGGCATGTTTTTGCTTTCATAATAGAAAGTAACATGTGAATACAAATGTAAACTATTAATTTCTTTTCACTGGAGAAGTAACACTACTATCATCCTAAACAATTTTATGAGCTATCGCTTTAAATAAAAAATTGCATACAACTCATTTAAGAATACTGTTTTTAAAAATATATTTTATTTTGAAAATTTTATTTATTTATTTTTAGAGAGGGGAAGGGAAGGAGGAAGAGAGGGACACATTGTGTAGTTGCCTCTCATGCACCCCCTCCTGGGGACCTGGCCCGCAACCCAGGCATGTGCCCTGACTGGGAATCAAACTGGTGACCCCTTTTTCCATAGGCCAGCACTCAATCCACCAAGCCACACCAGCCAGTGTTCATTTAAGAATATTCTTAAACATTAGCTAATTTAACTACTCACTAACAGACAACTAGAACAGTAACATTTGAGGGTTTTTTCATTTATTTTTTTAATTGTTGTTCTTATACAATTTTCTGTCCTCTACTCCCATCCCAACCCACCACCCCAGCCCTTCCCAGCTCCCTCCCACTTCCACCTTGCCCCCACTGTTTCTGTCCATGTGTCTTTCATACTTGTTGCTCTAAACCCTTCCCCTTTTCCCTTGAAATTCCTATCCCTCTCCTCTCTTGTTCTCAATTTCGGTGTATTTGGTTATATGATGCTTGTTTGTTTGTTCTGTTGATTAGGTTCCTGTTAAAGGTGAGATCATATGGTATTTGTCTTTCATTGCCTGGCTTATTTTGCTTAGCATAATGCTCTCCAGTTCCATCCATGCTGTCTCGAAGGGTAGGAGCTCCTTCTTTCTTTCTGTTGCATAGAATTCCATTGTGTAAATGTACCATAGTTTCTTGATCCATTCATTTACTGATGGGCACATAGGTTGCTTCCAGCACTTGGCTATTGTAAATTGTGCTGCTATGAACATTGAGGTGCATAGGTTCTTTGGGATTGGTGTTTCAGGGTTCCTAGAATATAATCCTAGCAGTGGAATTGCTGGGTCAAAAGGTAGATCCATTTTTAGTTTTCTTAGAAAATTCCATACTGCTTTCCATAGTGGTTGTACCAGTCTGCAGTCCCACCAACAGTGCTCTAGGGTCCGCTTTTTTCCACAACTTCTCCAACACCTGTTTGTTGCTTTGTTTATGATGGCCATTCCACCTGGTGTGAAGTGGTAACTCATTGTGGTTTTAATTTGCATCTCTCTGATAGCTAGCAATATCAAGGATCTTTTCATGTGTCTCTGGATCCTCTGTATGTCCTCCTTGGAGAAGTGTCTGTTCAAGTCCTTTGCCCATTTTTTAATTGGGTTGCTTGTCTTCTTGTGGAGTCATGTAAGTTCTTTACATACTTTGGAGATTAAACCCTTGCCTGAGGTATCATTGGCAATTATGTTTTCCCATACAGTTGGTTCTCTTTTTATTTTAGTACTGTTTTCTTTAATCGTGCAGAAGCTTTTCATTTTGATGAGATCCCATTTATTCTTTCCTTTATGTTCCTTGCTTTAGGGGACATATCAGTAAAAATGTTGCTGCGCAAAATGTCTGAGATTTTTCTGCCTATGTTCTCCTCTAGACTTTAATGGTGTCACAGCTTATATTTAAATCTTTTATCCACCTTGAACTTATTTTTGTGTATGGTGTAAGTTGGTGTTCGAGTTTCGTGTTTTTGCACATTGCTGTCCAGTTCTTCCAACACCACTTGTTGAAGAGGCTATTTTTACTCCATTTTATGTTGCCGCCTCCTTTGTCAAATATTAATTGACCATAGAGAATTGGGTTTACTTCTGGGCTCTCTGTTCTATTCCACTGGTCCATGTGCCTGTTTTTGTGCCAGTACCAGGCTGTTGTGTGTACAGTGGCCTTGTAATACAGTTTGGTGTCAGGTATTGTGATTCCTCCTACTTTGCTCTTCTTTCTCAAAATTGTTGCAGCTATTCAATGTTGTTTATGGCTCCTTATAAATTTTTGAAGTGTTTGTTCTATGTCTGTGAAATATGCCATTGGTACTTTAATAGGTATTGCATTAAATCTGTAAATTGCTTTGGGCAGTAGGGACATTTTGATGATGTTAATTCTTCCAATCCATAAACACAGTATATGTTTCCATTTGTTTGTGTTTTCCTTGATTTCTTTCTTCAGTGTTGTGTAGTTTTCTGTGTACAGGTCTTTTACCTCCTTGGTTAGGTTTATTCCTAGGTATTTTATTTTTCTTTTTGCTATATCGAATGGGATTTTTTTTCTTGATCTCTGCTTCTGCTGTTTCATTGTTGACATACAAAAATGCCTTTGATTTCTGGATATTGACTTTGTATCCTGCTGTTTGGCCAAATTCATTTACTATGTAGAACAGCTTTTTGGCCGAGTCTATAGGATTTTCTATGTACACTATCATATCATCTGCAAATAATGATAGTTTTGTTTCCTCCTTTCGACTTTTATTTCCTTTTCTTGTCTAATCGCTGTGGCCAATACATCCAATACTACATTGAATAGAAGTGGTGAAAGTGCACAACCTTGTCTTATTCCTGATCTTAGTGGAAATGGTTTTAGTTTTTGACTGTTGAGTATGATGTTGGCTGTAGGTCTATCATATTTTGCCCTTATGATGTTGAGGAATGTTCCCTGTATTTCCATTTTGCTGAGTGTTTTTATCATAAATGGGTGCTGTAGCTTATCAAATGCTTTTTCTGCATTTATTGATATGATCATGTGATTTTTGTCTTTGCTTTTGTTTATGTGATGTATTACATTTACAAATATTGAACGATCTTTGCATCCCTGGGATGAATCCCACTTGGTCATGATGTATGATCTTTTTAATGTATTGTTGGATGCAGTTTGCCAATATTTTGTTGAGGATTTTAGCGTCTATTTTCATCAGCAATATGGGCCTGAAGTTTTCTTTCCTTGTTGTGTCTTTATCTGGTTTGGCAATTAGGATGATGCTGGCTTCATAAAAAGTGTTTGGGAGTCTTCCATCCTCTTGGATTTTTTTTTGGAAAGTTTGTGAAGGATAGGGGTTAGCTCTTTCTTAAATGCTTTGTAAAATTCTCCTGTGAAACCATCTGGTCCAGGGCTTTTGTGTATCAGGAGTTTTTTGATTACTTCTTCTATTTCATCTGCTGTTATTAGTCTGTTCAGGTTTTCTGCTTCTTCTTCATTGATTTTTGGGAGATTATACTTTTCGAGAAACTTGTCCATTTCACCTAGGTTTTCAAATTTCTTGGCATATAGTTCTTCATAGCAATTTCTTACAATCCTTTGTATTTCTGTGGTGTCACTTGTAATCTCTCCTCTTTCATTTCTGATTGTGTTTATTTGGGTCCCCTCTCTTTTTTTTCTTGATGAGCCTGCTTAAGGGCTTGTCAATTTTGTTTATCTTTTCAAAGAACCAGCTCCTAGATTCATTGATTCTTAGAATTGTGCTTTTAGCCTCCATGTCATTTAATTCTGCTCTGATCTTGCTTATTTCCTTCCTTCTACTTGCTCTGAGCTGTTTTTGTTGTTGTTCTTCAAGTTCTTGTAGGCGTAGAGTTAAGTTGTTTGCTTGAAATGTTTCTATCTTTTTTAGGTAGGCCTGTATCACTATGAACTTCCCTCTGAGGACTGCCTTTGCTGTGCCCATAAGTTTTGGGTCATTGTGAATTCATTTTCATTTGTTTCTAGAAACTTTTTGATTTCCTCCCTAATTTCATTCTTGATCCATTCATTGTTTAATAGCATGCTATTCAATCTCCATGATATTGAGGACTTTGTGTTTTTCCCCTTGGGGTTGGTTTCTAGTTTCAGTTCCTTGTGGTCAGAGAAAATGCTTGGTGTGATTTCAATTTTCTTGAATTTGTTGAGGTTAGTTTTATGTCCTATCATGTGGTCTGTCTGTGCATTTGAAAAGAATGAGTATTTAATTTCTTTGGGGTGAAGGGCTCTATATATATCAGTTAAGTCCATTTCATCTAGAGTTTTGTTCAATGTCACAATATCTTTGTTGATATTTTATTTAGAAGATCTGTCCATTTTTGACAGTGGGGTGTTAAAATCCCCTACTATAATTGTGTGGCTGTCAATATCATTCTTGAAGTGCTCTAAGATTTTCTTGATGTATTTAGGTGCTCCTATGTTGGGTGAATATATATTTACAATGTTTATGTCTTCTTGGTGGATTCTTCCCTTGAGTATTATGAAGTGACCTTCTGGGTCTCTCTTTATGGCTCTTCTTTTGAAGTCTATTTTGTCTGATATGAGTATTGCTACCCCAGCTTTTTTTTCCTGTCCATTTGCTTGGAAAATTTGTTTCCAGCCCTTCACTTTGAGTCTGTGTAGGTCT
>PVKU01014222.1:0-24289 GCA_004027475.1 Anoura caudifer
TCCTCATTTTTTTGAATTCTTGTTTCTTCATTCTTTTCTGTTTGGTTGTTTCTTTCTTCCTTCTGGTCCACTCCATTGATTTGAGTCCCAGTTTTCCTCCTATCACTATTGGTTCCCTGTGCATTTTTTTTCATTTCCCTTATTGTAGCCTCCATTTGTTCATCTAATTTGCGACAAAATCAACCAATTCTGTGAGCTTCCTAATCACCAGAGGTTTGAACTGTGCTTCTGATAGGTTGGCTACCAGTGCTATGAGCTCTGCATCTGATAGGTTGACCACCTCCTGGTCGCTCAGATGAATTAGCTCTGGGTCCCGGGTCTGTTCTCCCTTTTGAGCCATCCTTGTTTTGTTTTGTTTTTTTTTGGTCTGGTCGTGGCGGTTATGTAGTGAGGGGCAGAGCCTTAGGTGTTCACCAGGGTGGGGCAGCCCAGTCACTGGGTTGTGATGCTGGATGTGGGGGCGGGGTCAGAGAGGGAACAATGGTACTTGCTCCACTCTCTGCCAGATTTCAGTCACTTCCGCCGCTTCCTCCAAGCAAACTGGACCCCTCTGGTGCTGATTCCCGGGTGGGTGGCCTGCGCACGCTCCAGGACCCCATGGGTCTCCCCAACGAACTCTCTGGTGAGGCTGGGACTCTCTTCCAGCACCTCAGCCCCTCCAAGTATTTTCAATGGGTGCTTTTAGGCTTCACTTCCTGGCGCTGCGGCCCTGCCTTGCGCAGTCTGTCTTGCTGCCCGTTTTTGCCTGGTTTATCTGTGTGCGAAAGTGTGTCTGTGGTCCGCTGCCTTGTGCGCCCCGCTTGGCTACCTTGTGTTTGGCAATGCCGCCACCTGTGCACCTGGGGTGACTGCGCGCCGGGGACCACCAGCCACTGTCTTATCCCACTGTGATCCGACTCCATGGGCCGCAACCCTACTCCACCAGCCGCAGACTCCACTGGCCACTGACTCTGCCCCTCTTACC
The DNA here is from genome assembly GCA_004027475.1 of Anoura caudifer. Classification (NCBI taxonomy): domain Eukaryota; kingdom Metazoa; phylum Chordata; class Mammalia; order Chiroptera; family Phyllostomidae; genus Anoura; species Anoura caudifer. The sequence continues at coordinate 965 of PVKU01014222.1, forward strand.
GATCTGGGTGAATCATTGCTGTGGGACTCCCGCACAATTCAATTTTCTCTCTGTCCTGGTTGGGTTTTCTTTTCTTTTCTTTTTTTTTTTTTTTTTGGTTCTATATTTTTGTTGTCTTTAATCTTGGTTGTGAGAGGAGGCACAGTGTGTGTGTCTAGCTACGCCTCCATCTTGGCTGGAAGTCCTCATTTTTAAGATTTCTTTATTTTTGTCTTTAAAAAAAGGGGGGAGTGTCTAAATAGGGCATGTAAAAAACACCTACAAAAATAAGTTTTATAGTTTCTTATTATCATCCATCATATTAGACATGTTCTCCTATAGGAAATAAACAAAAATACGAAGATTTCTTTTCCAGTTGCATCTCTCATAAATAAAGCTGTTAACCTGGCAACTGTCCTTTCAAGTTTAAACAATATGGACCACAAATACCTTAGGAAATTTTATTAAGAAAAAGTGTGCCATGAGTACTGAATTCAATATACCCAACATTTAGCAAAGACTTGAAATGTCTGGCCTCTACTCAAAACACTTCCCAATCCCCTTCTCCCTTCTAGTCTTGTCCTCCCAAAAAGGAAATTAAGAAATCCCCAAAGAACTCACAGCTACAGAGGTGTCCTTGTACTGGGGTGTTCTTCGATTGTAATAGGGTGCAGCCAAGAGGGAACCCCAAATAGGGATTTGTAACGGGGTCCAGAATTGCTTGGAGATAACTGGCTCCACACCACAGGGGCCACACCTGCCAGGAATGCTGGGAGCTGTGGCCAATTGTGGGAGGAGCCAGAAATGAGGCTGCAGAGGAAGACTGGTGCTGGGATTTAAATGGAGACACAGCAGCCCCTTGGTGTCTCTCTTTTTGGGACCACGTGTCTGTTTTAGGACCATGCAGCCTGGGTGTCTTGGTTGGGACCAGGGGGCTTGGGTGAGAGTCAGGGCCATGAGGCTTTGGAAGTGCTGCCTTTTGCCACGTGGAGGGTGCTGGGAGGACTGTGTGCATTTGTGGAGAAGTTTAGTTTGTATTATTTCAAATAAATAATAAATTCCTTTCCTTTTCACTGATCTCTGGTATTGAGAGATGTCTTTCCTTAGGCGGCAGGCAAAACGAACCCAGTAGGTGGGGAGGAACCCCCTGAGAAAAAGGTTTTTTTTTTAAATATTGTTCAGCAGCCGCCCCCCGCCCCCCGCCTGGATCTGTTCTGTAACACGATCACTAGCCAGCTCTTGGTGCCATGCAGAAAATGACTCTCTGTTGAACAGGATGCAGACAACAACTAATGCATAGAGTGGAAGGTTTCACCCTAAAATAAGTAGCTAAACCAGGAAATCTGCTTCTCGGTGTGTGGCTGTTGGCAAGGCCAACGGCCACCCAGGATAAGAAAGGAAAGAAAAGAAAAATGCCAAGGATAGAAACCTGGAGGAGGGGCTGGGGAACAAAAAGCACAAATGGATACATTCCTGAAAGATTTTTAGGACTCTATGGAGAAGCCAGGTGAAAATTTTCTGCTTCTCACAAAGACCTCAGCCTGGTCCCGTAATAATAACATATAGAGAAGACTCAGGGGTGGGGATACCATCGGGGACGCGAAGCTGAGCGTTCTGAGCATTTGTGAATTCTGCCTTCGTCCCAAAGCAGGTTTTTGTGGGCTGGGCTGGGCTGAGCAACCGAGAACCATGCTGGGCCCTCCTGATAGGGACCCTAACAGTGAAGGGAACTCAAGTATGTCTGTGTCTGCTCAGTTCAACAGGTTTTAGCTGCTTTCACAAAATTATCACACATATAAAATTTACACTAAAGTTTAGATGAGCCTGGCAACAGTCAGAAGAAATTTCTCTCAACTGTTTTTGAGTTCCTCATCCATTTTATTTTTCTCTGTTGCAAATACTATACCACAAATGTGGGTCCTTCTCCATAATTGAAAATAGGCTCAGTTAGGCTAAAGCTAACAGAGAGGCTAGTGGGACATGCTAACCATGGGATTTGAGAGGGAAAGTACACCTCTGATTTTTAGAATGAAGTCAAGCGCAATTAAGCATACTGGAATTACCTAGTGGGATTCGGAAACTAGATTGCAGTTAAGATACCGAGCATTTAAGCAGGACTAAAACATCTGCATGGCCTCTGCTTCCTTACTGAGTTCACTTCAGCAAGTCAATTAATTTAACGCATGAGGTCAAGGCCAAACAAAGAGTGGTGCTCTCAGCTATAACAAAAGCCCTGAGCTGATTTAGAGAGAAGGGCGTGGGGACCAGGGCAGCAACTTGATCAATACCTGCTCAGGAAACCCAGGATCCAGGACAAGGGCTGGGTAACATGGTGAGAAGGCAGCAAGCATTCCAGAAATTAAAATTAGGGTTCATGCAACATTTTTATTTTTTTAAAGATTTTATTTATTTATTTTTAGAGAGAGGGGAAAGGAGAGAGAAAGAAAGGGAGAGAAACATTAATGTGTGGTTGCCTCTCATGTGGCCCCCCACTGGGGACCTGGCCTGCAACCCAGGCATGTGCCCTGACTGGGAATCGAACTGGCAACCCTTTGGTTCACAGCCCACACTCAGTCCACTGAGATACACCAGCCAGGGCCCATGCACCATTTTAAAAAGTAAATGTGAACATTTACAAAGGTCAGAAGAAAGTTTTGTTTATATAAATTCAGTAAAAGCTGATGTTCCACACTTTGGAATTTTGGGTTGTCTTCTTTTTTTTATTTTTTAAAGATTTTATTTATTTATTTTTTGAGAGGGGGGAGGGAGAAACAGAGGGACTCAATGTGTGATTGCCTCTTGTGTGCTTGCATGATCCCAACTGGGGACCTGGCCCACAACCCAGGCGTGTGCCCTGACCGGGAGTCGAACTGGTGACCCTTTGGTTTGCAGGCCAGCACTCAATCCACTGAGCCACACCAGCCGGGGTTGTCTTCCTTTTTTAAAAAAAATTCCTTGCTTAACCCCAAGCAGACCCAGCCTACTTCATTACTTGCCCGGTGTTGTGAGAAGCTAGTTTCTGAAGTAGAAAAGTCAAGTAATTCCTTTCTATGGAGCAAATAGCATTCAAATTTCCTGGGCATGAGGACTGTCCCGGTGCCACAAGCTGCCCGTTTACATTACACTCAACACAAGCAGGAGGACGTGAGGGACGCAAAACTGACTCCTGCTCTTACTCGTCGTCTTTTTCCATTCCTGCACCAGCTTGTCTTCAAACTGCTCCTCCGGGCAGTCAATTAAGAGAAGGGCTAATCAAATATCCTAACTCCATTCTGTAAACGATCTTGATACTTCAACCTAAAATGTCTGCCTCCTTTCTTTATGGACAGGATTTCAGAGCTGGGTTTTAGAGCTCGCCTACCCTAACTGTCATATTTTTCAGACGAGGGATCCAGTGACTTGCCCAAGTTCACGCTACCCACAGAAGGCTCTTCACCTGGCTGGTGCCGTCTGTCCTGGGTGATTCACTCCAGCCCATCCCTAGCCACTCAGTAGAGGCCTGTTTGAAGCCGGTTCATATCAGGAATGTCTGTTAACTGAGTCACAGCTTCAGGCAGCACTACTACTGGTATTTTCTCAACTCTGAACCTTTCCAGACAGTGGAATCCTGACAGTCTCATAAATTCACTCACCTGCTTCTTATATGTGCGGTCATGCCAGTCCCCCTGAGACAATTTAAGCCTAAGAAAACTGGAGAAACGAGTGAGGAGAGGAACCCAAGTCAGAGCTGCAGAACTGTGCAGATCCTGCGGAGAAGGCAAAGTGCCAAGCAGACACTGTCTAGACGTTAACAGGCCTCTCCAGAGGGGCGTGCGGAGAGGAGGGGGGGCAAGGCTGGAAAGCCTGCTGGCTTTTTGTTCAGCTAATGCAAACACATGACACAACCTCTGACAGGCTCCAGGCTGGGAACTCGCGGTCTCAGACATTTGTTCTTTGGGGCTGGAATTCCGCTGTGGGCTGAGGGAAGCTGTGCTAATCCAGCAATCAGAGGGAAGCCAGGAATGCTCTTCTTACTTCCTGGGGAATCATAGTTCCGAAACTAGACTGAGTTGGGCAACAGCGCAAAGTAGCACACTCGTGGGTGGAAAAAAAAGATTTTTTTTTCAAATTTCATTTGTATCACCTTAATGAATTCATGAGGAAAATCTGCAAAACACACAACCCTGGCTTTTGATGGAGGTCTGTTAAAATTTTTGTTATAAGACTGAATGATGTCAATTTATAAAATGTACTGATGGAGAAAAGGCCACTCACCATAGTCCAGAAAACATCCTATATCTGGGAGAAAAAGTTGGGTTTGGGAGCTTTGCACAACAGTTAGAAAAAGGTGCCCCTTCCACTGGGTGGGCACACAGCCCCCCACCAGGACACAACGCCTGGTAAGCAGAGAGCAGGATGGGGTCTACCTCACTTGCGCCCTCAGCTAGCACACTGGGGCAGGAGACGGTCGGAACAACCATAGTCAGCAGGAATGTCTCAGACATGTCCCGAGACTTGGTCTTATTCAATGTGGAACAGTTATGAATATACCTGAAGGACAAAGAAACTGCCTTCGAACATCGCCCGAGCCACTGACCGTTATGCTACGAGTGCTCTCACTGCTATGAGTGCTCTCACGGAACAACTACATCTCAATATGGGTCAGAGAAGCGGCTGCACCTGAACCAAGTTGAGACTCTGCCCATCTCTATGTGGCCAGAATGACCAGCCCTGAAGTGTCAATCCTGGCACTTGGCTGATGTCGTGTGAAGAGGCCTGTACACTTTTTTTTTTTTTGAGTCCCTGTTACCTAGAAGAATATGGTTTTGATTTGTTTTCAAAGTCACTTTCAGAAAAAAAAGACACAGAGGGTCTAGAACACAGGGCATTTATTTGCCTTGGGAGTCGAAGTCCTAGGTTCGTACCTTGGCTTTACTGTGTGTGCTAGGTAGCTGATTTTGAGTAACTAATTGAATCCTCTGAGCCAGTTTCTTTGTTCATAAAACGAAGATTATAATAACTTCACTATCACCCTAGCTGGGTGCCTCGGTTGACTGGAGCATTGTCCTGCACATCAAAAGATCGTGGGTTCGATTCCCAGTCAGGAACACACCTAGGTTGCGGCTATGATCCCCCGGTCGGAGCCCGTATGGGAGGCGAGTGATGGATGCTTCCCTCTCATACAGATGTATCTCTCTCTCTCCCTGCCCCCTTCCTTTCTCCCTAAAAATCAATAAACACATCCTCAGATGAGGATTTTAAAAAGTAACTTGATTTTCAGGTTGTGAGAATTAAATTAGATAAGGCTCTCCCCCAGCCTGTTGCCGTCCAGGTAACTACAACTTAGTTTTCAGGGTTAAGCTTGTGGGGCAACCCCTCTTGGAGGACTTCCCGGATGCCCCCATGCTGGGTTAGGTTCTCAGGCCTGCCCTAGCACTTAGCACATGGGATCAGGGTAAGCCTGTGTCCCTCCGTGCCTCCCCCACTGGACTGCAAGTGCCTTCCTAGCAGGGTCTTTGTCTTAGTCTCCAGCACTAACTCAGCGCCTGAGTGACAGAGAACAATAGGTTTGTGATACTGTAACAGGGTGCAGCCAAGCGGGTGGGGGGGAGGAAGGGATTTGGAATGGGGTCCAGAACTCAGGGTGTCCAGAAAATATTAGAAAGACATGTAATATGTCCTCACTCCTTCCCCCTCAGGTGTGAGCTGGGGGAAGGGACAAATGGAGCAGGGCCATTGAGAGCTGTTTTGCATAGCAACAGCTTTGCAGCTAACCTCTGGCATGGTCATTTAACATATCTATAACCTTTAACTGGTTTCATAGATATGTTGAATAGCTGTGGCCAAGCTTTGAGCCAGGGAGAAAGGAGTGACTTCCACCCAAGAGATAACTGGGAGGCAACTCCCCCTGGTTACAGAGACTGCATGAGAGCTTGGAGATGATTGGCTCCACGCCATGGGGCCACACCTGCCCAGACTTACTATGACAGCCCAGTAAAGCTGGAAGGATATGGGAGTGCTGGCAGGTGTAACTGATTGTAGGAGGACTCGGAAGTGGGGGTACAGAGAAGAATTGGTGCGAGGATTTAAACTGAGACACAGCAGCCAGTGGAGGAGAGATCCATGCGCATTTGGCAGAGTCAGGAGCCCCGCAGCCCTGTGAGGGAGAATCACCATGTGGCTTTGGCAGAGAACCACCACTCAGCTTTGGCCGAGTGGCAACCCCCTCCCCACAACTTAGGTGAAGAGGGAGCCACGCGGCTTTGGCAGAGTGGAGCCCTCTCGCAGCTTTGCCAGAGAGAACCACATGGTTTCACCAGAGTGCAGACCCCTGCAGCTCTGGTAGAAGAGGACCACGCAGCTTTGGGGTGCTCCCTTTGGCTGCGTGGCCTGGGAAGCAGGAGAGACTTTCCCTGGAAGAAGGGTGAGTGAACTCTTGCCAGTAGGCCATGAGAAGGTGCCACATGGCTTTGGATTAATCAGAGATCCTGCCTGGACGGTGACACAGCGGACGGTGACACAGCTGATGGTGTCAGGAGCCTGGATCCTGAACGTTTGCTTCCTTTCCTGAGTTATAGTACCCTGAATTAGGGCAGAGGGAGAAGGAAGCACTGTGGGCATCTGTGGGTATCCTAAAGGACTTTGATATTTTAATGAAGATGTTAGGTTGCTACTTTAACTCTGTATAGCAATAAATAAACATTTCCTTTCCTTTTCACAAATCACTGGCTGTGAGAGACATCTTTCCATAAGGCAGCGGACATAACGAACCTTGGCCCCTATGGCCTCTGTGTTCTGTAACAATACTTTTTACTTTCCTTTCTTATTTTAAAAAGTTGACCTTGTCTCAGATGGATGAAGCAAAATAATGCCTCAAGACTTTGTGTTGTTTTTCTCTCTGCATAAAATGTGAACCTGGTGTCTGGGATGTTTTGACAGTTCCTAATGCAGCCCACATACTCCAGGATAACCTCTCTGTAATTGTGGAGGAGGAAGATGGGAAAGAAAAGGAGAGACAAGAAGGAGGGGAAATATGGACAGGAGAGCAAAGAGCCACAGCAGGATCCATAGGGACCTGGCTCTGGGGCCCAGGAATGGGCAGCCACTCAAGGCTACAGGCAGGCTAGTCACTGGACCAGCAGCACCCAGACTCAAGGTCCGAGTGAGAAACACCTGAAGCGTTGCCGCGGTTCCCAAAGGGACACATCCAGCCTGTTCTAGGAGTGCTTGCTGCCCTGTCTTTCAGAGGAGGTTATTCATTTTTTCAAACAATGAAAGCAAAATGTTCTATTCTTCTGCCTGATTATATTTTTCTAAACTCCAAATTTAGAATTTGTGGCCTAGTAACAGATGCATTATGGGTGCTACAGCAAGAGTATACGAAAATGGGCACACCACAAAAAATCCAAGATATCTGTGGCCACCTCCATATTTTAAGGAGGGACATAAAAAAGAAAAACTTGGAAAAATTTCCAGGAGTTTGATTACCTCTCTTCTTTGCCTTTTCTCACTCTGCATCCCTTTCCAGCTCTCTCCCTTGCTGCCTTGGCTGCAGGAGGAACTCGGGCCGAGAGGCACAGCCACCGCTTGCGCACAGGAGGTGCTCAGTGAGCGCTTCCTTCTCCTGGAGGAACGACAGGGCTCTGGCTTCACGAGGAAACACTATCTAGAAGTTTGAAGGCAAGAGTGGCTCACTAGAAGCAAGAGTTCTGATATGAATTCTGGGCGTCAAAGCATTCACTGAATCAAATATCCTAGTTGCACTTTTAAAAAGAGATCCTTAATCTCTGGAGAGAGTGAAAGAGCGAGGGGAGTTCCGTGAGCCACGAGCTCAAGCATGAGCACGCACACCCCCTCCCCATGGCTTTTGGAGCTCTCCCCATAAACAGGGGTGCGACAAGAATGATAGTAACAGGGAACACTTACTGTACTCCTTGGGTCAAACCACTTTTTTAATTGCTTTACCTGGAATAAACAGCCTGTGTGATTCTCACAAGTAACCCATGGGGGAAATACTCTGTAGAAAGCCTACTTTATAGATGAGGAAATAGGCTCAGAGAGGTTAACTAAATTCCCCAAGACCACAGGGTAATAAGGGCAGTGCTAGGGTTTAAATTTGGGTAATCCCGCTTCAAGGCCTGAGTGCCAAACCAGTACCAAGGATATTTCATAAACAGAGTGACAACCTGAGCCAGCACACAGGCTGGACATACACTGACAATGCCAAGCAGACACTAATGTGGGAATTGAGAATTCTCTCATTGGAATCTTTACAGAGTCGAGCACATTGTCAAAAAACAAACACAAACACAAACAAACAACATTGTCAGTGCCCAGGGGGTCTGGTGACAGGCACTCTGGCTCTTGCAGACGTGTGGTGTTGAGTAGGTGCCAGGAGCAGGGGAAGCCTTTTCCATTACTGAACTGGACAGGCAGGCAGCGACACAGCCGTCACTCCCATTTGTTGGAGGAGGAAAAGGAGCTCAGGGAGGTTAAGTAACTCCCACGAGTTTTCACAGCCAGATGACACCAGAATTCAAACTTGCTGCACTAGCCCAGTGCCCTTGCTCCTACCCGAAGCTGCAGAGACATCAGGTGGCTTTAAAAAGGTAAGATCAGCAAGAAAGGAGTACAGCAGGCCTCTAGGTCAAGGGCTCCTTCATTATTTTATGATGTCCCTCTGAAAAATGAGAAGGTTCTGTAACAGGGTCCTTGTCAAAGGTAGGAGTTGGAAACACCCAGATGTGAGAACGAGAGGAGAAAATGAATAAAGAAACGCAGTAGGAGACCGCAGGGACATGCAAACGGGCCGTCGGAAAGGAGCACCAGCCCCCAGGAACAGACTCCATTTCAGAGGAAGTTCCGACCCCAAACACTGCCACCTACTGGACAGGCTGGGCAAGTGGTCAAGGTGCACAGGCAGAAACAGCCGCAGCAGCTCCACTGCAGCCTCTCAAATTCCATCCCATTGTTGTGTTTCAGGATTTTCTGAGCCAGCAGCAGGAGGTGAGGAAGGCGGTAGTAATTTCTGCAAAAGCCATGGATTTGGCCCCGGATGGCCAGGTCCATTCAAGCTGAACAGTAGCTGCTACAGTGGTAGCAGGTCCTTCAGAACCAGGACCTGAATGGTGTGCCTCTTAGTTCCACACTATTACTTCATAGCAGCATTTGTGCAAAGTGACTAGCATTCATCCTGGCACTTTCATAGGAGATTAATAAATTACACTCATTTACTATGGTTGGAGGACAGAAGGAAAGACTGCTGGGAAAAAGACAAATTTTGCCTCAGACACGAGATTTTAAATCTTGAACACAATAAAAAGAGAAGACAATGAGGCATTTCCCTACATCAATTCAATTCTATGACACACACATATGTAAATCTGGGCCTGCAACATGTCTTGGTTTTTGCCACGTGTCCCATGACTTGTTTTGGCAACAGCTTAGCTGGTCACAAATAGTATCCACAATTATTTAGGGGACATTTTACGGGTCATAAATTCAGACTGAATCCTGGGAATAGCTTATAGGTGATGGCTTACAAATGAGCATATAAAAAGTCTGTGAAGAGATTACACGGAAATCCTCCAACCACAGCAGAAAATGCAGATTTATAGAATATGTTTTATACTACAACCACCCAAAGAGCCTTCTATCAGCAGGTTATTGCCAGACAGCTGCCGATGCAGAAGCTGTTATCTGTGACAGCAGCAGCTCTGAGAGCCTTAGCCAGTGACTGTTATCCCATCAGAACAGCCAAGAAAATCCTCATTATCATGTTTTTGTTGATGGCTGACATTAGAGGGTTTACCTTCTCCAAGGTGTTCAAATTCATTTAAAGAACTTAGAAGCTTGCCCTGGCAGGTGCAGCTCAGCTGGATGGAGCATGGCCCCCGTAGACCAAGGGCCATGGGTTTGATTCCCAGGCAGGGAACATACCTAAATTGCAGGTTCAATCCTTGGTCAGGGCACGTGGGAGAAAGCAACCAATCGATCTCTCCCCCACCCCACCTCTCTCTCTGAAAGCAATATATTGATGTCCTCAGATGAGGATAAAAAAATCATTAAAAAAAAAAAAAGAACTTAGAAGCTTAGGCCAGGAAAAAGTGCCAATTTCATTACCATTTTCATCCATTTGCTCCCCTACTCCTACCATGTAGTCCCAAACTCTGCCTTCTAATCATTTTAATTTTGGCTAAAGACATACCAATATTTGTCAAATTAGATTGACTTTTCTAGCAGGAATGACAAATATCTGCGTACAGATGTAGATGTGGACAAAACCAACTCCATCTCTGTGTCTGAATTTCATTTCATTTTTAAGTTTCATGCTGTGACCTTTGACCACCCTCACCATCTTTAGCAAGCATCGTATTAAAGCTTCGTAGTTGAGGATTATCTGTGTTCCTTAAAATGTAGCCATAAATACTTTGTCAATAACAGCCAGAATGGCATGACATCCAAGAAAAATATCAAACTAATAACAGTATCAATTGTAAGCAATCATCTATCACAAGACCACCAGGAGGTAGGGCCTCTGGAGCTACTGCCTTCTTTGTCCCTTTGTCTTGTCGATAATTAGTATCCACATCATCCTATAAAATACTGTAACAAGGATCTGTTAGCAAAGAATAACCTGCAGACCACCGGGTCACCTTTTCTGCTCCAACCCAATCTGCCCCTAAGTAAACTGCCCTATAATAAATTCTGCCATATTCCAGGGTGCTGCCTGCTTTGTTTCCTGGTCTGCGGATACCTTCTCATTACTGTGGCTATCACCGCTTTACCCCATTGCCAATCTTTTTTCTCCCGTATAGACCAACTGCTTGCTAGCGGCCACACCATATTGCTGAGAAGGACTTTCAAACCTTCTTCAGGCTCATGAGGAAGAATTCTGTGACTGATTGACAGTGTCAGTCACGGGCAAGGGTGAGGGCAGCAGTGATATGCATGTCATGTCGGTGCTCTCTCTGAAAGCTGCGTAGTATCTCTCAGTGCTGAGAGGCGCTTGTTTGGATTGCCCACAGTGTCTAGCAGGCACATCACCGACATCTGCTGACCTGTTTTAATAATTTCTCTGAAAGGAGGGACAAAGTGCTGGTTTGTCTCTAGGTAGTGAAATTACAGGCAATTTTGTTCTTTGCTGTTTTTTTTCTATATTCTCTAAGCTTTTTATGAATATATTTTATTTTCGTATTTCATCAGAAAATAACACATTGACTTTTTATTTAAATAAAACAGCACATGATATTAGGAGGGTAAATTATTCTTGAAAAAGGAGAGGGGTCACAAGAATCTTCATGATAGATTTCAAGACTTTCAAAATACTTCTCTATAAATTTTTACATAGTTGTGAGAAGGCATTGGTGTAAGGAGTATTCTGATTTTTAAATGAAGTCATAATCATTTACCAGAGCCTTAAAATTTTTGTAAACATAACTTATAGTGGTACATATTGCTGTGAACTCTTACCTCTTCTATTGCTGTCTAAGTAATAGGTTTTAAGTTCTTAGCTATCATAAATAATGTGACAGGTATCTTATGTAGAGTCCCTTTATAGGTAATAACGAACAAGACAAAGTGGTCAAATAGAATTATTTGAGTTTCTTTTTCGATTTAGTTTCTCAGTGTAAATTATATTGCATTTTGGAATATCCACCTGCAAAGCAGTAAAGTCAGCTCCCCCAAAGCCCATCCAAAGTTTGCTAAAACAGATTCATGTCAACAAAGGCTGTACTTAAATGTATTTGCTATATGTCTTGTGGCTAACAAGAAAAACAATTTTGTCCTACAAGCATTGTTAAGTTCATATAAAAATGCTTACAGTAACATCCAAATTGCAAGTCTCATTATTGATAGGGTTAATTTATTTTTCATTAACTATTAAAAGGCTTATAATTGTTAAAACATGAATTAAACACATGTTACTAGGGCCAGGCGTAAAGAGACTGGACTAATTAAACCATAAAGATCCTTGAGTGATGACATGTAACTGTAATCCTATCTACTCCTCACTTTTTTCACTGTAACGATTTCCACACACCCTGAGTTCCTGGCCTCCTTTCTCACTCTCTCAGTCTTGGTTGGGTGGTGGCTACACGGGTGCATCCATACATGAAAGTTCATTAAGCTATACATTAACGATCTGCGCACTGTACTGATGTAAAAACTGTAAAAATCCAGAGAAGCCTTATATTAATGTAAAAAAAAGCAATAATAATAATAATTGCAAAGATACTTGTTCACTACCTAGTTATAACAACATACATTGTAGCTGCCAGCTGCAAGCACCTGGCTCACCACTAAGAATGTAAGCAACCTGAGGGCAGAGACCATGCCTAATACTCCACCCATGACTCTGGCCTGTGTGTGAGCAGGGTGTGCTCAGCCTGCAGAGGGAACACTGACTGATGGCCACTGTGGAGGGAAGGCCCATGCTGTAATGACTCACCCCTGGAGAAAGGACCCTGCGTCAGTCACAGGTGTCAGAAGACAGCATTTCTTAGAGAAAAGTATGCATTTGACCTGCAGGACATTAATCACCAGGCTTACAAAATGAACCTATCTAGATATTTCTTCAACCCTGTAATATCTGGTGTCATTAAGCTAATGCTACTTGTGGCTGCTAGAAATTTTATATCCGGGTGCCCAGTTATTTAAAGAGGAGTAGGAAAAAGCTATGGTGACATTTCCACTTCTCCAAAGGTGACCCCGGTATTTACAGCTCATCCTTTACCTTGCCCACTCTCCTGGAAACACACAGCTTTCTGCCTCACTGACTTTATTTCCCTCTTCGGGACATTACATCCACTGCAGCCCATGCCTCCTGAGCTTCACCTCACAGCTCCTCCCCAACTAAATGCTCTAAGCCTTGGAACTGCTTCCTGCTTTCTGTCACCCAATCCAGAGACTTCTATGGGAATTGTAACATGTCTCCCTTCTAAAGACATCTTCAGTGGCCAGGGCCTCAATTTGCAGGGTGCTTGTCCATCTGTTTTGGCTATTCAGCAGAGTCCTTGCTACGTTTTAACATCCCAATTCCAACAATGGTCTTTAAAATTACAGCAAGTAGTTTATTTGCCAAAGGATAAACAAAGAGAGTATTTTAGTGGTTAATGTACGAGATGGTTATTAAAGCCCGGGTTTTGCTGCAGCTCCAAGAAGTCAGAGGATGTGGGTCAGACTCTAGGCCTGCCTGAATCCACCATTAGAATAATTCTATAGAATATGGAAAAGATCCCACATCAGCCAATAAAACTCCTCCTGGTTGATTAATTATATGTTGACAACAGGGTATAAATGAGGTTAAGAAATCTGGCTTCACAGGGACAATGCCCTAATAATCTCCTTAGCTGTCTGTGTAACGGTTATTGCTCTTATTATTATCTTTAAGTGATGCTCTCGCAGCTCACAGGTCAAACATTCCCTTATTGAAATGAGTGTTCTGATTTGTGAAACAGTCCCCAGTGCTTAGGTGACTTACGAGGAATTTATAAGAGCTGGAATGCTGGGAAGCAGTGCCAGCAGGGACCACCACCAAGGGGCCTGCCATGCTGGAGTGGACTTGGATGCATCTACTGAGACTCAGGGGCACGTGCACTGGTGCCCGAGTTCTCAGCCTTTCCCAGCCTCTCAGTCAACTGCAGTAATTCTCACTGGGAGGGGGATGAGTGTGGGAGAGGAGCAGGCCTACAAAGTCCCCTCTAGATTCTTTGCAGAATCTAGAAAAGGAGTAGCTGTGCGGTTGTTGGATGAAGCACGCCCCCTGCTGCTGCCACCCCCATTCTTCACCCATACCAGATGCGCACATTTGCTCAGTGAGAGACATGCCACGGCCAACACCCCTTTCACACAGACTCCGAAAAGTGTATGGGTGCTGGCTTAGGTGGGTAGGGCAGAATGTTGATGGAGTCCACCTGGAGGAATACGTTTTTTAAAAAGTATATTTCATTGATTATGCTATTAGAGTTGTGCCATTCTTTTCTCCTCTTTATCTCCCCTCAGCCCTGCACTCCCCTCCCTCCAGCATCTCCCCACCCCCACCTCTGCTCTTTAGTTCATGGGTCCTACACATAAGTTCTTTCGATAGAGAATGAAGACAGAGAACACAAGAAAGAGGAAGCAATCAGAAAAGCAATCTGGAGGTGCCAAAGTAAGAAAGAGACCATGGAAAACATTAAAAAATATAACACTTTCCTTAATGAGATGTTACTGGATTCTTGAATCTAACCAAACAGGATTTATGGACTGGCACTAATAATGACAACCACCTTTTCCCGAGCCTAGGGCACCTCCGGTTCTAGAGCTCCACTATTCCAAACACTTGGCTTCGTCAAATAGGATGTGATTTGTCAGGTAATCACATTTTTAAAATATGCTGAATTCAGTACTTGTGCTTGTATTCAAACAAAAGGCACCAAGAAAACTCAATTTATGTTCTAAATTTCATTTTTAAAAAGTTCAACAATATTTAAACAATTTGAGCCCTAAAGTTTACTAAAGTGGACTGTAAATATTATTTGACTTTGTTATATGTTGTTACAGATATCGAAGAAAAAAATTTCTACTGCAAACACCATTAATTACATGATTAAATGCTTAAAATAATACCCAAATTGCTGGTGTTAATTTCCCTTTATATTGATAATTAAAGGTATATTATTAAAACATAAATTTAAAAACTGCTGAAGGTTACTAAGGCCAGACACCAAGAGATTGGATCGGTTAAAAGATAATTCCAGATCATACCTACTCCTCATCCCTCACATAACCTGAGTTCACAGCCTCCTTCATGCATCCACTTTCCCAATTTTCATATCTCAGCCCTTCTTGATTTTACCTTCTTCTCCATGGATTTTGCCTGGGAATTCTGTGAGAGTATATTCTGCTTTTCTACCTAGAGCAGGAAATTGCTGTTGGAGGAACTTCCTATGAGAACTAAGCTTTTCCCAGCAATGCCATGGGGGAAGGGTGTGTAGTACAGGCTGCCTAGAATAGACCCTGGAGGTTGGGCCACACAACCTCCTCGCACCTCCCATTAGCATTCCAGTTCCGGAGCAATTTCACACACTAGCTGGCGATCCAAAACCTGCTGTAAAACCAACCAGGGATCCACCCTGTCCATCAAAGGGCTGCAGCTGCCTTTTGAGGGCCACAGCAAGGGTGTTCCTTTGCCAGGACTAAATCAACCAGTGAAGAGTGGTCTTCCCTCAGATTCAAACCCTGGAAAGCAACGCGTTAGAAACTGATCTGGTTCAAGATGGGTTCCAAAGACGGAGGGAGTGGAGGGAGCTGGGTTCAGATCCTTCTTCAGGACTTAACTAGCTGTGTGACCTTGGGCAGGTCACCTAATTTCCCAAAACTTGTTTCTTCCTCTGTGAAATGAGGATAACGAAATGGACCTTACCAGGTTGGAGAAGCTTTAAAAGAAATGATGCAGGCAGCCCCATGTCTGCTACACTAGAAGAACACATCAGGTACGGGTCCAAACCCTACCCCCACCACCTAGCAGGGTAGAGCGCCGCATAAATTACGTAACCTCTATGACTCAGTTTCCTCATCATTAAAATGGAGTGTTATTACAACACAAAGTATATATCCCATAAATATTAGCTACTTTTTTTATTTCCTTGTAAAAACAGCCTGTGTTTCCAGCACAACCAATGCTGTACTGGCGAATTAAATGAGTTCAATATAGTGTGTATTTTTTTAAACCGTGAAGACCTTGCATACTTTTATGATTTTTCTGTGCCGAGTCAAGCAGCCGTGCTCAGGGTGGGGCTAAACTGTAACTTGAAGAAAAAATTTCAAAGAGGGAGAATAACCGCCCACCAGGGAGCTATTTCTTTTGTAATGTACATTCCATTTCTTCTCCCTCATGCTTTTTAATTCCTTCCACATTTCCTGCCATAATTACCAAATGTTTGGTTTCTGACCTCACTTTTCTGGAGACTAGAGCCCAGGGAATTTAGAATTGTTTATTTTCTGTCCATAAACCTTTGAATTAATGGAAGGGCTTGTGAGCGAAGGGTTTGTTGGTTGTTTGTAGTGTCTCCAGAAGGGCACTGGAGTTGAGAAAGAAACACCACCAAAAAAAAGTGCTGAAATACTCTGACTGCCAAAGCCGAGCCCTCCGAGGGCTGAGCAATGGATGGCTCACACTCGCGCAAACGCTAGTTTAAGAGAGAATTTGAGAATTTAGAAAGCCGTTAGACGGTCCTGACAATAATTCAAAATCCAAAGGCACATTATAAAGGAAAAAAAAAATCAGGGATTTATAATCTTACTTTATGAAAGAAAAAAAATCCGCCCTAAAAGAAGAATCTCTCAGGATTTGGGGGTGGGGGTCGGGTGTTACTTTTTTGTTCTTTTCGCCCGGAGGAAACAGACTCTGCAGGAAAAGTCCCGACTCTTCGCACTTTCCTCTCCAGGCGCCTTTCTGCGCTCGGCTGCGCCCCGTCGTCGCCTCCGCCCCGCAGGGCCCAGCGCGCCCTCTCCCCGCCCCGCTCCCCTCGGCCCCGTGTCAGCCGCGGTGGGGCTCCCGCTCACTGCTCAAACTTCTTTTCCTGATTTTTCAGGCTTAAGTTTCGTGAGTGGCGGTCCCGCGCCGAGCACCGCCCTCCCCGCGTTCGGAAACTACCGGTCCCACCCGCTGAGCGCATCCCGGGACGCGCCGCGGCCCGCCCGCGCGCAGACCGCCGGGCCCCCGGGCGGGAGGTCCGACCAGGTCGGCCGCTGCCTACCTCCGCGCGGACCCAGGCCGCCGCCACCACCGCGAGCGCGAGCCAGCGTGTCCACATCTGCGGAAGAGACAAGAGCGCGGCTGAAGGCACCCGGCCCCGCGCCGACCCCGGAAACTTCCTGGGGTCCCGCAGGCTCGCCCGCTCCGCCCTGCGCCCGCGGCTTTCCGCGGGGCCCAGCCCCGGCTCCGCCGCGCGCCGCGCTCTCACCCTGGTCCTGTCCGGGTTCCCAGAGGGCGCGGAGCAGGGCGGCTGCAGCAAGCTCTACGGGAGCCTCACTGATCGCCAGTCTCGAAGGAAATCCGACCTGGGCTCGCCGCCCCGTAAGACCCCTCCTTCCCCGGCTGCCTGCCCCCCAGCTCCTCCCCGTTCTCCTCCCCCTGCTGCAGCAGCGGCCCCCGCGGCTGCCGGCTCCGCTCCCTCCTCCCGCCGCTGGCTCCTGGTAGCCCGCGTGCGTCCTGGCGCCGCCCGAACTCCGCTCCGCGCCCGGCCCCCAAGACGCGGAGGCTGAGGCAGAGATGGGGTGTCCCGAGGGACACTGCAACAAACGCCGAGGGTGCGCGGGGGGCGGGGGGAGCCGAAACCGCACCCCCGGGAGGGGCCCGGGCTTGCCGCAGCTGCGGCGGTGCCCAGCTTGGGCGGTGCTGCTGGGGTACCCCGGCCCGGTGTGGGGGCAGGAGCTTGGAGGGAGAGGCTCCCTGCAGCCTCCGGAGCCCCAGCCGACCTCCAGGGGTGAGAGAGCCGGAGACGCCCAGGGACACTCACAGCCCCGGGGTCACTGCAGCCGGGACTCGAGGAAGTGGGCTCGGGGCCTGGAAGCCTGATTTGGGTTCAGCCGTGCATTTCCTGGGGGAGAGTTGGCGGCAGCCCTGCTCTGCTGGAAATACCCGGACTGGAGCATTTGCTAGCAGTCTCGCCCCGTCCATCCTTTCCTCTGGTCCAGGAACTGTGCCCCCCTCCTGTCTTCCGCCCACCCGTCACCTGTGTCCCTGCTCCTATTCCTGTCACCCCAGCTACCCTCCATGTTCATGTTTTCCATCTCCCCCAGCCTCTTCCCAGCGGCTTTCAATGTGTGCTACCTCTTTGTATAGATTCTCCAAACTTCCAACTGTGGCCTCTTTACCTTGCCTCCGGTGTCTCTGGTGCTGAGAAACAAAACCCACTTGTCATTTTAGGTTGGACATGCCCGAGGCTGAGCCCATTTCCTACCAGCTCCCAGTCCTGCCCCTCTGCATCTTTATGAGGAGTACCCGAAAACGCTTCTCCGATTCCCAGACCTGGGTTGTCGCTGTATCCTGGCGGTTTTCACTTTGACATCTGCTATTGTCATTCACATTTCCACTTCCCTAGGCCAGACCTTCACCCGTCCTCACTTGGAGGGTTCACATCCACCTCCAGGCCCTCTAATCTCCATTGCACCTCATTGCCTATTCCTTCTAACCACCAGATTTAAACACTGTCTTTCTCACGCGTTTCTGGGCTCAGAAACTTTGAACACTCTCTCCCACATGAAATCCAAACTCTGCCTTCCTTGTAAGTCTTTCATTACTGGAACCGCCCATCCATCCAACTTCATGTTAGCTGCTTAATATACTCCCTATGCTGAGGTCCAGCCAATCTTCTCTCATTGTCCACTGACCTGTTCACGGTCACTCTACTCCCACAGTTTGCTGAGTGCCTAATGTGGTTTTAGGGGCTTCAAATAACATGCATATTCCCCATGCATGTTCACAAGCCATTGAACTAGCCCCCAGAGCCAGGCTGGTGGAGAGCAAAATGTCAGCTTTGTCCCTGGTAAAAGCTGGAATGGTGGCCATGGCTTTAGATGGGCACGGACAATGAATGGATCTACTTATACTTCACTGCAGAATTAAATAAAATAAAACACGCTGGCTGGCTCCCTTAGTACCTGACTGTCACACGCAAGGGTTGGAAGACCTGTGTGTAAGATTGGGGAGCTGGAGCCACCCCCCAGAGCTGATAGAGAGAGGGTTGGAGGTGCAGAAGAACCCTTGTAATGAAAATCTGTCGCGTGAAGTTGCAGTTTTAGTTTCTGGAAAAGCAGAACACACATGCTTCCTAGGGCAGACCTGCTCCCTGGACTTGAGGGGCAGAGTGACACATACTTTCCAGCTCACCAGTCAGATAACTCACTCCTGCTTCCTTGATATGAAAATAAGAGAGGGGGGAATAGCTGTCCCCTGCCCGCTGCTCTGTGCCAGGGTTCCTAGTCTCTGCCAGGTCTCAAGTGAACTGTGATGCACAGGTTTTCTTCTGCTTACTACACTTTCATCCCTTACACGTGCGATGCACCCCCGTACACATGCACTGCACCCCCTCAGAATTGGCATGATCTTTTCTCTCTTCCTCTTTCTGTTTATTCAAACGTGTCTTTTTTTTTTTCAGTACTCAAAGTTTCATTGCTTCTCTAGCAGTACTTGTTTCTTTAGACAGTAACTTGACCTAGTAGAAAGCACATGAGGTTTAAGGTCAAACAGATCTGGCTCTTAATTCTCTCACTACCATTTACTTAGCTAGCTGTGTGACCTTCATCAAATTATTGAAGCTCTCTGAAACTGAGTTTCTGCATCTGCTAATTAGCAGAGATAATGTCTTCCAGTGGGCTATGAAATTTAAGTATGGAATATCGTAGAAAGTATCTCAAGGGTAATAGACCTCCATACATCTAGCTGTTAGCATTTCATCAATTGACTTTGCAAATGAATTGTAGTTGGTACCATAGACATTCGGCATGTCTAATTTATTTATCACAACAAACTGAAAGGTATTTTTTTATCGTTTCCATTTTCCAAACAAGGAAACTGAACCTCAGAAAATTTGGATACTTTCCCAAGGTTAACAGTTGGTTATTAAGCCTTACAACTTGGCGTTCCGTTGCATGCATTGCAGCAAAGCCTTTGACACCGTTAATGCAGTTGTTGTTCTTGATTCTCCAGCTGGATTTTAAGTTGCTTAGGGCATAAACAGTGTTTTTCATATCTTAATTTTCTCTACATTTGGGGCACAATTGATGGATTTGAGCATATCAAAATTAAAGAATCCTACTCAATCAAGGGCACCATAAAAAAAAATAGATTAGGAGAGAATCAGTACCTAAAACTGAAAGGAACTCATAAGTGCAACCCTTGCAAATCAACAAGAAAAAGACAGGAAACCCAACAGAAGAACGAGAAAACCCAACAAGTAGAGAAAAGATGCTTGACGTCTCTGGTGCCGTTTAAACTATATAACAACCATATGACATCGGTATTGTTTTATTATTGCTGTTTTACAGATAAGGAAACGGAGACAGAGATTTTTAGTAATTTGTGCAAGATAACACAATAAGTGATCAATATTATCTTAGAGTCATCATGGTGGCAAAAATTATACAATTAGACAATGCCAAACGTCAGCATGTGAGTAGTGCAGTCTTTCTGGTGCACTGTCATGATTAAGACCATTAGTTTCGGAGCCGGAAGCCCTGGTTCAAATGTGTCTTGGCAGTAAATCTTGGGTTTACTGCTTACTGTGTGACCATGGGCAAGTTAGTGTCCTTGTTTGTAAAATGGGGATCATCATAGTACTGATTCCATAGCACTATTGGGCAGATTAAATGTGTTAATATGTGTGAGTTACTTAGGACAGTGCCTGGGATGTAGCTTATAATTAATGTGTGCTAGTAAGGAAATAATTCAATAGGACTTTTTGTAGGTGCTGATGATAATTCTGTGCTACAAAGTAGGATCAACTTAACTCTACAATAAATTAAAAACAAAAAAAAAACCAACAAAACAAATTGCATGAGGGAGTTGACAGTTATATCAGTGAGGACTTTTTTGGCTGCAGATGATAGAGAGTCTAATTTAAATAAGTGGCTTGTGTATTTAAATGGAATTTATTGGCCCCTATAGCTGAGAGATCCACTGGTAGATTTGGCTTCAGGAAAGACTTCATCCAGGAGCGCAAACAAGGTCACCAAGGATCTGATTTCTTGCCATTTCTTGTCTTTATCTTCAGCAATTTCATTTCATTCCTGGGTCCCACATGGTGGTGCCTGGGAATTCTGGTCTGTGCCCTCGGGGTAGTAAACTGGCTGCAGTGGTGGCCTCATCATGCCCTTGGTGACGGAGAGAGCCTGTTTCTGGAGCTCCTACAAAAGTCCTAGAATTCCCCTTTTTTTTTAAGTCTAGATTGAGTTTCTTGATATCCCCATACTAGTCACTGGGAGAAAGAGGAGGGCAGCTCAGGAGTTGGGGGTAGGATGGGAGTTGAAGACTCACTCAAAGAAAATCAGGGTAATGACGGGCAGGAAGAGCAGGGAAGGGAATGAGTGCGGAGACCAGCCAAACAATGACTACTGCAGCAACAAATCACCAACCACAGGGGAAACCAGTGCTCTCCAAAGTGGGGTGCAGGGTCCCCAGGGGGCATGGGAAAATAATATCTGTTTACTATTTTTAACCTAAAAATAGGGATTGACTTTACAAACATGTGGACAGACTGTGGTGCCCTTATTTGGTCCATATGCCAGACAGGAACCATGAGGAGAGAGCAGGCGTTCTCCCACACAGAGGGACTGACAGCAGCTGGTTCCCTTTAAATCATTGATACACTCAGGTTGCCCACCTAAATGGATTACATATAATACTATCTAGTTTTAACTAGCTAGATAAAAAACATTTGGCTGTGAAACCAAAAAATGAGGATAAAAATTTTTTTCCTATTAATAGGAAAAGGGCCCTGGCTGGTGTGGCGCAGTGGATTGAGTGCCAGCCTGTGAACCAAAGGGTTGCCAGTTTGATTCCTAGTCAGGGCACATGCCTGGGTGGCAGCCGAGTCCCCAGTAGGGCATGTGCCAGAGGCCACCACACATTGATGTTTCACTCCCTCCCTCTCTCTCTCAAAAAAAGACAGACTTGACGTATTACTTTTGTAAAAGAGCTTGCTGTCTGCCACATTAGCAAGGTAAAAACAATGACTCAATCAGATCTGACAATAAGTAAGTCAGAAACTTCAAAGGTAACAAAAAAGGTATTTGAAATATGAATTCACATTCATTATTATTAGCGATACTCTCATCCCAAGTGTGCCTTAATGTATCAGTTAAAAATACTTAGTATTAGCAAGAATTTTAGAAACCAGGTATAAAGACAAATAGCTACACTTTTATTTTTTAAGATAGAGGCTCTTTTTATTTTTATTTTATTTTATTTATTTATTTTTAGAGAACGGGGAAGGGGAGGAGGAAGAGAGGGAGAGAAACATTGGTGGGTTGCCTCTCTTCAGAGAGGTGGCCCGAGTGGGGACTGAACTCACAGCCCAGGCATGTGCCCTGACTGGGAGTCGAATGGCAGCTTTTCACTTCCGGGAAGGAAGCACAACCAACTGAGCCACACCAGTCGGGGCTCTTTTTTTTTTTTTTTTTTTTTAATTTTGATGATACTTGAAGATGTGCAGTATGCAATTCAGTACTTTAGAAAATTCCACTCAATTTAGATTAAATATTGAGAGACCTTTTAGATTTCTTACTTAACAGTAAAAGACATGCATTTAGGGGAAACAATTATCTTCCTGCTCTAATCAGGAATAGTAGGAGCAGCACCTGGAAAACAATATGCTGACAAGCTAAAATACAATCTTTGGTCAGCACACACCATTGAAATTAGCAAAAAAATTATATATATAAATTTCAGGCATATATATATACCTGAAGATTAGCAGGAAAAGCAAATATTAGAGCAAATTACACCATGCTGATTGGCTATAAATGGAATGAAAATACAAGCGTTTCAAATGTTTCTAAACTTATTATATTGGCTGGATTCTGTTTCCATAATGACATAATGAAGTACTATGTTTGTGAGCAACTAAGGAAACGCTATACTGGAAAAAGATACATTCTTAATAATAAATCACTTCTTTAAAGAAATATTTTCTAGAAGATTTGTGCAAGTGGAGCCACAGAAGAATGGCTGCTTTGAATGGAGCAGAAAGAGGTTCAGGGTAAGGTCCCAGGCCACCCCCAGACCTGGTCTCCGTGGCGGCACCATCCACAGATGAGCCGCTGCAGCAAAGACTCTGAGGCCAGAGCCACAAAGCATGTTGTAGAAAGTCATGATGTGGTTAATTTTTCTAAGCTAACATGTAGCAGAAAATTTGTAATACTTAAAAATGACATGGAAAGTGGGTGTGTTTATACCACACTGAGGCTCACAGATGATCTTGGGACAGAGGCCATTAATGTTGAACTTGAAAATATGAGTATTTTTGACATTATTGTTTTCTTTGTTCTAAGCCCTATGTGTAGCCCTTGATACACATTATCTTCTTTTCAAAAATTATATTTTATTGATTATGCTATTACAGTTGTCCCATTTCTCCCCCATCATTCCCCTCCACCCTGCACAACCCCTCCCATCCACATTCCCCCCTTTAGTTCATGTCCATGTGTCATAAGTTCTTTAGCTTCTACATTTCCCATGCTATTCTTGCCCTCCCCCTGTCTATTTTCTACCCACCATCTATGCTACTTATTCTCTGTACCTTTTCCCCCTCTCTCCTCCTCCCACTCCCCTGTTGCTAACCCTCCATGTGATCTCCATTTCTGTGTTTCTGCTCCTGTTTT
>PVKU01014223.1:0-24279 GCA_004027475.1 Anoura caudifer
TATTAATATTATAAAATAATAAATAGCAATTTTGTATCAATAATAATGTTATGATATATTTATATTAACAATATTATCATAATAAAATAAGTGTTTGAGTCTTTGGTAGTCTCGTCCCCAGGAGATTCCAAGAACTTCTGGTTGTGCCAACCTTGTCACAGGTCTAGGTGGTCGAGGTTTGTCACTCCTTGCCTGGTGCTGTCCCAGGCTGCTCTGTCAATCACTGTGCTCTTGAACATGTGGAGACTCTCTCTGGTCCAAGGAAACAAGCTTCTCCTTTAAGACTGCTAACCCAGGTGGTGACATTTAACCCTTCTCTGGGTCTTGAGAGTAACATGAGTGAATTATAGGCAGAAAAGGGAAAGTTCAACTGGCAGCCAGATGTCAGTGCTGTGGAGTTCATAGGTCATGCCTCCTCCCAAGGCCCATCTGGCATCGCTGTCTTGGCCCCGGCCGACAGCCGCATTGCTGGCTCATGCTCACTGCTGTAACAGCATCATCTGATGGCCTTGCTGCCCTTACTCCCGCAAGTCAAACACCTCTTATTATTGCATGTTTTTCTTCAGAGCTGTATTCTGACTGCCATGGAAAGAATCTTCTTCATTATCAAACAGAATCTTTATATCCTGTTTGCAGCATCTACTACTGATTTAGGTTCTTCATTCAGAGACTCCCCAAGGTCAACAGGTAGATTCCATGACAGAAAATAAGACCATGGAAGTCTTTTTAACTTTTTAAAAAGATTTTATTTATTTTTAGAGAGAGGAAAAGGGAGGGAGAAAGAAAGGGAAAGGAACATCAATTGGATGGGTTGCCTCCCATACACTCCCAGCTGAAGAATGGGCCCAGAATCAGACTGGAGACCTTCTTGTTTGCAGACTGGTGCTCAATCCACTGAGACACACCAGCCAGGACTACTGACGTCTTTTAAAGAGGTAAAGAGAGAGGGCCTACACCAAGGAGGAACTAGCTTCCATTCTGTAGACGCAGATGACTCAATGTCTCCATGTAGTGGGATTTCCAGTTTCTGTGTCTTTATAATTAGAACTCTGATTTAAGCAAAAAATAGAAGTACTGGATTTTTGAAATGGCCATTTGTCCCCGATACATGATAATAATTAATACTAATAGCAACAATATGTAACATTTATTGAACACCTCTATGTTTGAGGCTATAGGTGAATGTGACCCCTGATAGTTTGATTGTGAGGGGAGTCAGAAAACTGAAGGAACTGGGTGTGAATCAACCAAGCCCAACAGCCTGAGGCCACGTACTGTCGTGGCAGCTGCCCTCTACACTTCCTCATCTCTTTGTGTTATGTTCAGAATAGTAGTTATGCTTCCCGATTCAAAAAAGAATACATTATATTCTACCTATTTAATGAGTTAAGAAAAGTGTAACATGTTCTAGAAAGAATTTCATTTCTGAAATATTAAAATCAAATGGTTAAAATGTTCTAGAATGTTGGTAATGTTGGTATTATCCAGGATACAAATCTGCTGCTATAATGGTGGCTTAAAGAATATAGAAGCTAATAATATCTCTCTCATATTAAAGTCTGGGAAGGCCATCTGGTGCTGATTCGATAGCTTGATGGTGATGGGGACCCAGGCTCTTTCTATATTGTTGCTCTGCTATCTAACACAAAGTCTCTACCTCATGCTCTAAAACTGTTTCTCTAGTTTTCACTACCCCACTGGTCCAGCCAGCAGAACAAGGACAGAGCTAGTGGAGGCATGTCTTTCCCCCTTAAAGGCCCAGCCCTCAAAGTTGCACGCACCCCTACACTTGCATCCTACTGGCTCACTTGGTCACTTGACCACACTTAGCTCCAAGGGAGATGGGAGAATGTAGTGCTGGTGACCAGGTGATAAGCTAAAATATAGGGATTCTATTATTAAAGCTATAGGAGTTATGGATAGTTGGGAATAACCAGCAGCCTTGGCTAAGTACTTAAAGGACAGTCTCTGTTTACTGGAAATTTTAATTTCGAAGAAAGTAATTGTATAATGAACATGGGTAAACACAACATTTTGTTTTGTTCCCCTTTCTTTAGTGTCATCTCCCCTCCCCCACCCAAAGTATGTGCTCTTGGCACTGTGTCATAAGAAGTCAGGTTCACAAAAATCTCAATTAAGAGAAGGTTCAAACTTAAGATGAAAGGGTTTTGTTTGTTTCAACACTTTTTAAAAGCTTCTTTCTAAAATGTGTTTTCATTAGAAACGTTGAATTGGCTTTAATGCTTCTTTGAATACCCAGATCTTATATTGCCTTAGAATCATATACATGAACACTAAATGTAGCTTCCTAGTAGGCCAGAGAGGAGTGGATGTCTAATAACTTCCTGTGCCTATTTTCAAGGGTCCCCTCTTCCTGAGGGTGGGTGCAAAGTGCTGGCTGTGGCCCACGGTGGAAATGATCACACAGGTACAAGGTGGGAGCCATTCCCTCTGGCTGAATGGTGTGCTGCTCCGAGGGCAGGGACTGTTTCTCCTCCGGACTTCTGTTGCCCCGCACCCCCCAGCCCCCACCCCAGGGCTGCAGCAGGGTCAGGGCCGGGGCTCAGCAGTAGGTCGGGGCAGTGGTATGCCGGTAAATGTCTCCAGCATTTTGAGTGGAGCTCCCGGATGAATGCTAGTTGATGTTTTCACTGACGTTAAGGAATAAGACAAATGTAAACAGTGAAGTTGTATGTTGGAACTTCTTTCATCTGTCAAGGATATGACATCTTTGCTGAATTGGATAATAGTTTTGAACTCAAAAAATATTTCATTTTTTGTACTATTTCCAGCATAACATCTACAGACAAGATATACTTTTAAGTTTAATCTGCATTTTAAACATTTTCTTAAATCTATAAATTAATAAAATAATAAATCCAGCCCTAATTTGTAGCATTTGCCAATTTCCAAAGTCTAAATATTCCACTATGGCCAATTTCAAGTCACCAGCGTGACGTTTCTGGACATGATTTTGGGAAAAGATGTGCAGCAACACACCGTTTGCATCTGTGTTTCCATGATTCCACACAGACGCGATGGTGGAATAATTAGAAAATGGTGCATTTTAAATACTTATTACCTTTGTTTTTAATATACTTTAATTAATACTCTAAGTACACGTACATTTGTTTTTAGTAATGGCTATGTTTAACAATGAACTCTCGGCATTCCTGAAAGCCTAACAATCGTCTCAGTGAACCCATACGAGCTGGTCCAGCTCCCTCTGCTCTGAGTTCTGCAGCGCATGGATGCCTGCAACTGGCATCCCACATCCCCTCTTCATCTGCAGGGCTGCCTGCTTGGACCCTGTGCCTGCTGATACATAGAACATGGCCCCTTAAACAGTATCTGTAAGAAACCCAATCACACGCAGCATTCCTTGAAATGTGTGGTCTTTACCAAAGATCGCCTTGGTCACCAGATGCAGAGGATGAGATCCCATTAAATGATTCTCACAGGCAGATCTGGTTTTTTGAATTCCACTTTACCTAATGATAGAGTTTTTGTTTTTCTTTTTTTCCCTGTCTCTGAATACCCATGGAATATTCACTGCCTCCTCTTTTGTCCTCCCTCTGTCAGGAGGAAATTAGACCATGGTTTCATCTTTCCCCCAAACGCAGGGAGGAAAAAGTACTATCAGACCCAGAAACAGGCTGACTCTTAGCGATGGAATTAGCTCAATGACTACAAACTTCTTGCTGTTGGAGCTGATTTGTATTTCCAACAGGCAGGGTTTTAGACTAAGCTCTGAGGTTAAACGCTGTGAGGTGCTCAGATTTCCCTAACTCTGCTCCCCTCAGCATCTCCTCAGAACCCTGAGGGAGTTTGGTGTGAAGACAGAGGGACTCTGAAGGAGGAACATGCCCCCAAGGAAAGCTATAGGCGGGGACATGGACAAAGCTGCCCTTAACTGCACAGGTGTGGGGAGAAGAAGGAAGGGAGGGAGAACATGATAAAAAAAAGCTGGCATATTAGTTTCCTAGGGCTGTCTTAACAAGGAAAGAACAAATCGGTGGCTTGGACAACAGAAATTTATTGTTTCACAGTTCTGGAGGCTAGAAATCCAAGATCAAGTTTGTTGGCTGGGTTCATTCCTGCTGAGGGCTGTGAGAGAGGATCTGTCCCAGGCCTTTCTCGTAGCTTCTGGAGGCCTCAGTAGCTCCTTGGCTCCGCAGCTGGTGTTCTCCCTGTGTCTTCCCATTGTCTTTCCTCTGTCTGTGTCTGTCTCTGTGCCTAAATTTCCTCTTTTTTGTAAGAACCACAGTTGTATGGAATTAGGGACCACTTTAATGAGCTCAGCTTCACTTGGTCATCTGCAAACACCCTGTTTCTGCAGATCACACTCACAGGTACTAGCATTAGGACTTCAGCATCTTTTGGGGGACACATTTCAATCCACAGCATCCAGTATACTAATAGTCTTTGTCTTTTAATTAGGCATTTAGTCCATTAATGTTTAAAGAAAGGACTGGCAAGCTTGGGCTTACATCTGTGTCTTATCTTGTGTATTTTATTTGCCTTGCTCATTCTATGTTCCTTTTACCCCTTTTTCTGACTTCTTTCATATCTTTTAACTTAACGTTTCCCTCCTCTTCGAAAGTTAAGCACTTTGTCTTCTAGTGTATTATTGATTGCTCTAGAAAGTACAGCACATATACTTGCTAAATTTTATAAAGTTAACCTTCCTGTTACTTCTTCCTAGATAATACAAAGATCTTAGGACATTTTAATTCTCTTTTGCTTTTTTAATTCCTCAAGACATAATTATTTTTACATAGTCATTTTCACTTAGATTCACTTGCATATTTACCACTGAATAATTTTTTTCATTCTTTTTCGCCTACCAGACCTTCCACCTGGGATCAATTTCCGTTCACCTAAAGTACATCTTTTACAAGTCCCTTTAGTATAGTTCTTCCAATGATGAATTCTCTAGCTTTTGTCCTCTGTAGTATCTTTGTTTTGTTTTCACTTTTGGAAAAAATAAGTTTTCTGGGTGTAGGATCATAGTTTGTCAGTTATTTCTTTGCAGCACATGGAAGATACTCCATTTGTTAAAACTTCTTGTTTTTGCCATGTCTTTTAGCCTCTCCTCCATAGTTTGTATGTGTTTGTCTCTATGCTACTTTCTGCATAATTTCCCTGACATGTCTTCTAGCTCACCAATTCTCCCCTTAGCTATGTTTCATCTGTCCATTTTGTCTTTAATTTTAGTTGTATTTTTCGTCTATAGAAGTTAAATTTGGTTCTTTTAAAAATTTACAACACTATTTTTTATTGTTTTCTGATCTCCAGACATATTTTCAAGCTTGTTCTTTATATCTTTACACATAATATCACAGTTGTTTTTATCTCTAAGTCTGATAATTAAAATTTTTAAATTCTTTGTGGGTTTTTTTCCTTGTGTTTTTTATTGCTCATTCTTGCTTTGGTTCCTTGCTTTCTTGTGTGTTTGGGTATTTTGGACTCTGTTATTCATTGACTTTAAAAAATTATTTTAGGGACTATTTTGAGACCTTTTTCCAGAGACGATTTGTGTTTACTTTTGCAGGTACCTGGGAACACTGCCACACTGGGTAATTTTTTAAACTAAATTCACTGCCTGAGGTTTTCTTGATTGCCCAAGTTCTGTGAATTTGGACTGCAAATCTGTGTGAGATCTGGCTGTGGTAATATTGTCTCAGGAATTTTGCACACCCCTCTGCCAGTTTCAAGACAACTTTTCTCATAGTTAGGTATGGGTAGGGGTAGGCACAACATGTTTGCAGCTGGTTCACCCTTACTCTAAGGCTACAGCCCTTTGGGTGAACCCTGGGCTCTGCAGAAATTCCCACGGCCTAGATTTTACCTACATTTTGGCCTGATTATTCTTCATATGCTGTCAGCTCCTCTGTATTTTTATTAATCTTATATTTTATTCATTATTGGCAGCATGTTTTCAAATGACCTATAGAACCCAAATTTCTACATTCCCAGAAACAGAACTCCAAAGAAATTTAGTATGCCACATCTCTTCTATTCAAAATATGGCACTGACCCCGATTTTGTCTCAAATTCTTTAAGGTTTTCAAAAGTAGTCCAAGGCAAGGGACATATATAACATTATTAGTTGAGAAAGAACTTATAAACCAACAACTCTACTCCATTTGATGGCTTTGGAAGATGAAGCCCACAGGCACTGAGTGAGTAGCTCAGAGTCCTGGTAACAGAACCAGGATTAGAACCCCAGTCCTGTCTCGGAGTCCTATGTTCCCGCTGCTCCCTGCACTGGGTCAGGCAGTGTGAGAGGGTGACTGCTCTCAATGCCCATTTCCCAGATGAGGAAATGGGGAAGCTCTCCTTCTCTTCACGTCCTCTCCTGGAAGTTCTGCAGAGGAGTCCTGTCCCATTCTCAAGTTTACTGCTTGAGTATTGAAACTTAGAAATATGCCAGGATTATTGCTCTCCCAAGGTTAACTAAATCAGCAACTAGTAAAATGCCAATATTTTAAAACTAATGTAATAAAAATATAGTATCAAAGTTTATGTGAATGAATCTAGAAAATACCCTTGATTTTGTGTTTTCTCTCACCTACCGCCTTAATCCCACCTCCAGAGTACATTCTGAATCCAACTAATTCTCTCTGCCACTGCTGCTTCCACCCTAGATCACCTGGACCATGCAACAACCTTCTTACCAGTGTTCCTTCTCCACTTGCCTGCCCCCGCCCATTCTCTTACCCTGATAAAACAAAACCTGATTGCATCTTCCCCCACTTAGAACTCTCAAATTGTTTCTATAACTCTTACACTAAAATTCAAACTCCTTAATCTGACTGTATTTATTTACCAGTATAATGAAGTAGCATAAACCAAGAGGCTTAAACCAACAGCTCTCAAGGCTAAAAGCTTGAAATCAGGTGGTTGGCAGGGCCATGCCCCCTCTGAAGGCCAGAGGGGAGGGTGCTTCCTCGTTTTCCCTAGGTTCTAGTGGGTGCCGACAGCCCTTGGTGCTCCTCAGTTGTAGGTGTGTACTCCCATCTCTGCCTTCATTGTCACATGGCTTTCTTCCTTTTGTGTCTGATTTTTGTGTCCAAATTTTCCTCCTCTGATAAGGATACCAATCATTGGCATTAGGGCCCACCCTAATTCTGCGTGACCCCATCTTAACCTGATTACTCCTGCCAAGACTCTATTTCCAAATCAAGTCACATTCCCAGGTACCGAGGTTTAGGACTTGATCATATCTTTTTTGGGGGGACACAATTTAATCTACAACACTGACTTAGAAACCCCTCATGATCGAGCCTGACCACCTATAAACCTCATTTTGCATCATTCTGCCTCTTGTCTATAATTCCATCCCACCCAACCTTTTTGTTTCCTTGAAGAAGCCAAGCTTTAGGAAGTTTAATCTGGTCACTCTGTCTTTCTGGAAAGTTCTTTCCCTGGTCACCACAGGCTCTCTCTTGCCATTCAGATCCTGATGGAAATGTCACCTCCTTATAGGCCCACCCTGATCATGTGGTCCCTTTTCACCACACCACCATATTTTACCATTGAGAGTAGTACTTACTACAACTTGATGTTTTAGTGTGTGTTATTTTTGTCTCCTCCTACTACAATATTAGCCCAGTGTGTGTTATTTTTGTCTCCTCCTACTACAATATTAGAAGATAAAGTCAGGGACTTTATCTTCTCATTCACAGCAGCATCCTCAACACCTAGAACAATTCCTGGCACATAGTAGATGCTCGATATTTATTTGTTGAATAAGTGACTGACTCATGGAATGAAATTTTTTTTTCTCTTTTTTTAGATTTAGCTTAAATGATGAGACTTGGAAAAGACAGCCGCTGCTTAAGCAATAATTAGGAACCATTGCAATGTGTATTGGGAGCATGTTTCTCAGAGGGGATCATCTGCAAAGAGTTGGGGGGGGCATTGCAAAGAGTTGTGAAGATGTGATCCCAAGTGACAAGTGTAGAAAAAGCAGATAGATCTTAGGAAGGATGAGCAATTTTCCCCTCCTGCCATGGCTGCATAAACAAGAAACTTGGAACTCATTTGCATTCTGGAATTTCTAATAATATCAATAATACTAATGACAGTAATGATGACAAACATTTATTGAGTTCTCACTTCATTTCATTATCCCTATGCTTCATGTTCACATTTAATTCTTGCCACCTCCTTGTGAGGGGCTATTATCATCCTCCCCTTACAGAGCAGGAAAAGGCTGGCTCTGAAAGTCGAAGTAACAAGAGTGAGGAGGGTCAGCGAGCGCCGAGCTGGACTTCGACCCAGATCCCAAAGCTATTATTCCACTGCATGTGTCCACTGTCACCCCAAACTTCCCTTTAAATTTTGTTTGTTGGTTCATCTTCTGCTGAACAGGTAGCTTCTAATGTCTTCATGCTCCCTCCACCACAACCCCCATCCTCTGATTACCAGCTTCTTGTCAACCTCTCAAATACTGCTGGTAGTACTTCTGTTTCTGCCACAGTATTTCTAGGTAAATACTTGAACTTCACATCAACTGACCCCTTCTCCTTTAGGGTCCTCTGGCCACACATCTCAGTTGGCAGCCAGATCCCCTTCCAAGTCTTTCCAGTGATTCTCTAGAAAATGTCATAGAGAAGATCTTCCCCTGAAAGACAGCTGGAGCAAGAAACTCTGTAGGCCCTTATTTTGGATCTGTGAACAGAAAAGCAAAATGAGCAGATCCCAGACTCCCAGCCCCCATTGGTGGAGGCTCCTGCTGGCAGGGGCCGATGCCACCCCTCTGCTCTTCCCACCATGATACTTCAACCTGGCGAAGCATGGCCCTCTAGCCACTGGTAACCACGTCATAGGTGAGGAGTCGCAGACTCATTTGATTGAGGTTTTGAGTTGCAGGTAAAGGTGCCAACTTTTCGAACTTCTGTACAGGGTTGCTGGCTTTGCAGGCCAAGGCTTAGCTCCTCTACGTGAGAGCAAGCTCCTGGGCAGCAAACCTCCTGCCAATCTTATGCTGCCAAGAAAGAGGCCTGTGCTGCCTCCTTCCTCTCCATTTTACCCAGTTTATTCTGCCAGATCTCATTGTTTAATATTTTCAAAACAAACTATATTTTAGAATAATTTTACTTTTGCAGAAGAGTTGCAAAGATAGAGAATTCTCACATACTCACCCTTAGTATCTCCTGTTGTTAACATCGTACATTACTGTGGTACATTTGTCACAACTACTCAACCATCAATAATACATTATTATTAAATAACATCCATATTTTGTTCAGAGTCATTAGTTTTTCCTATTTCTTTCTAGGATCCATCTGGGATACCACATTACATTTAGCATTGTGTCTTCTTAGGCTCCTCTGGGCTATGAAAGTTTCTTAGATTTTCCTTGGTTTTGATGATGCTGACAGTTTTGAGGAGTACTGGTCAAGTATTTTGTAAAATGCTCTGCAATTTAGGTTGGCTGATGTTTTTCTCATTAGACTGGGGTTATGAGTTTTGGGGAGGACTGTTCCCATCATGTCACATCAAGGGTAGGTACTATCGATATGGCTTATCACTGTGGACAGTGACCTTGACCCCCAGCTGAGGTGATATCTGACAGGTTTCTCTACTGTAAAATTACTTGCCCACCCCATTTCCATACTGTCCTTTTTGGAAGGAAGTTACTATGTGCTGTCTATACTTCAGGAGCAGGGTGTTATGCTCTAAAATTAAATTATTTGGATTTTTTATGCATAGGAGATTGGAGTCATGGATATTTATGGCACACTTTGAATCATAATCTATTACTACATTCTTTAACTGATGCTCATATTGCTGCAGACTTGGTCATTGGAAGTTCTGTGTCCCTATGGCCTCCCCCATCATTGTTGTGTGTGTTCAGTATTTTCTTACTTTCTGGCACAACAAGGTACTCCAGACTCATCTTATGTATCCCTGCCCCAGTCTGGAATCAGCCATTTCTTCAAAAAGCTCTGGTTCCCTTTATTAAAGAACAGCATTACAAACCAAGATAGGAGCAGTTTGTTTTATTTTGACCATTTAAAAGAAAAATGAAGCAAATAAATAATTTTTAAAAATATTTTATTTATTTATTTTTAGACATAGAGGAAGGGAGGGAGGAAGAGAGGGAGAGAACATCAATGTGTGGTTGCTTC
This sequence comes from Anoura caudifer, assembly GCA_004027475.1. NCBI lineage: Eukaryota > Metazoa > Chordata > Mammalia > Chiroptera > Phyllostomidae > Anoura > Anoura caudifer. Next base: position 10,143 of record PVKU01014223.1, read on the forward strand.
TTGTGTACCCCCTACTGGGGACCTGGCCTGCAACCCAGGCATGTGCCCTGACTGGGAATCGAACCAGTGACCCTTTGGTTCACAGGCCAGTGCTCAATCCACTGAGCCACACCAGCCAGGGCAAATAAACAAGTTTTGTTTTTAAAATCCAATCAATGACAAAGACACATGCTTTGCCAGAGCATAGTGTGGATGTGTTGGGGCTCACAGGAGCTCCATTCCATGCACGTGAGAGGCACTGGCATTGGTGCCCACATCCGCCAAAAGATGCTCCTAGCAGTGGGCTCATATCTGTCTTAGGACCTTTCTAAAATTGTGGGTGACTCTCTTTTCTAGGCTAGGTTATTTTTTATTCTTTGTATTATGCAATAAGCTAGAAATTTTAGAATGCTAAGTCAAGGGGTATTCCTACTTATGATTTATTCTCTTACTAAAAGGATATTTTTAAAAAGTCACATACCACCTATACTTGCATGAGATTTTTTTCTTTGTTCAAAAGCTCCAGAAATTGTTTTAGAGGTTGGGTGAATAGAGACAGCTTTCCTTGCAACCAGTTGAATTAGTGCAATCCCTTTAATTGTTTTACTTGGGCAGAAATGGTGGGCAGAGGTAACAGAGGTATAATTATAATGGGCTCTTACCTCATTGGAGGTGAGGAACTTCATTGGAGGTGAGTTCAATGAACAGATCTCTCTCTAATAAATATTGAAATAGTGAGGAAGAATTATATGTTAGGGTGAGTATGAAGTTTACATGAATGGTAAATGGCATTTGGCCATCTAAGTTTTCCCTACCATCATCATCATTGTTATCATCATTATCATCAATCTTTCTAGAGAAGATGGATCACAAGGATATTGGTGTCATCTACTTAAAGGCCACAGCAGGGAAGATGACAACTTGCCAGTCCTGTTTTTTTCCCACCAGCATTGTTGTCTCTGTGTTGGGTGCTCCGAGGGCTTTAAGCCTGTGTAGGAGGGTTTAGCCAAGGCTCTCCCAGAGGTTGTTGCCCACAGTCCCCAGGAACACTCACCACTAGCCTCCCCACCACAAGTAGTGTGGAGTGGGATGCCAGTCCTAGAAAGACTGTCAGCGGACCCTTGGTGCATGACCTGGGAGAACATCAATGTGGCTGCAACCCTTGGCACACAGCAGGTGAGGAAATCACACCAGTCACGGTGACAGAGTCACAGCAGGTTTTGGATCTTCTCCTTCTACTTCCGAGGTTTCTTTCACATGATTTTTATAATATTTAGGCATTGCTACCTGGCAGGCCCTCTAACGTTCCAAATTCTAACCTCAGAATAAGATGAAATCTCTGTTGTTAATTGTAGCTTCTGATTACTAGAGTCTCTTGGGCAAGCCACAGACGGTGTGCCCACACAGCCTGTGCAGCCAGGGTGTTCATTTTTGACTGATCTCAGTTTAAATTCATTTTAATTTCCACCCATTCCATTGTGCCCTCCGTGCTGCTTAGCAGCCACTCTCCATCCCCCACCTCTCCCCCCCCAGTTCATTAACACACCCTCCCCTGTCCTCACACCCAGCTTCCAGCAGCGTGAGACATTAGAAGCCATTGGAAGAGGCCTCCTGTCAGCTCCCACCACCACAGCCACCCAGCCCAGATCCAGACCTTTATATTCCACCTTCCTTCCTATTGCAGTAGGATGAAGGGTCCATACTTCTCTCTAAGGCCATAATCCACCCCCCTTATTTGATAAATCTCATCCCCTCTTACCTATTCACAGTGCTGATGTCAGCAGGTCTCCATGCTCTCCCTTGTACCAGGAATTTCTCCTTTCTCCTGGATTATTTCCATTAGCATTTAAACATGTCTCCCATCTTCAAAGCAAAACAAACAAACAAACAAAAGAAAAATGTCAAAAATTTTAAAATTGTGGAAAAAGAACACATGGCATAAAATTTGCCATCATAACCATTTCTCAGTGTATGCAATTCAGTAGAGTTAAGTACCCTCACACTGGTAGTGGTGAACAGGTGAAGCGATCGACTTATTTTGGGATGGAAAACAAAGACTAGAAACTTGTCTGTTGAACCTTGGCATGGAGAGCGACTTGTTGGTATTGACATCATTAGCCAGTCATCTCCTCCTTAATCCATAACAGCATATTTCAGCTCCTCATCTGTGATTTCAAGTGAGACCTTCAAGGTGGCTGCTTCTCACTAGCGGAGAATGCATTCCCCTCCACACCCAGGATGCTGTTGAGGATCTCTGCTGGGGGAAAGAAACCCTGAACAGTATTTGCCCCTTGGAGAAATAGCTACTGCTCTCTTTTGCAGAAGGATCCAGTAATCTCTGTTAGCAGAAAGCTCTGCAGAGTGAGATGAGCTGCAGGGTCAGTCTCTGGGTGGCCATCAGAAAAGCACTGTCTACAGGACCCCAGCGAGCACAGGGGCTCAGGCTGGAAACCGTCCCCTATCCCTCATCCTGCACTCAGGGGGGTTACAAGCTCCAGCCACTCATTCTGCTTTGTGCTCCCACCAGCTGACACAGTCATTTCTTGGGTGGCTCCACTGTAAGGGTGGGGTACAAAGCTGACCTATGAGTATGACCTTGAACATGAATCTTGAATGTGGACTTGAATCTGAAGTTCAGCCCCTAAAGTTGCACAGTAGAAAGGTGTAGAAGCATGCTAGAGTAGCCATGGTTAACTGCCATCCAGGAAATCCTCTGTCGGGGTGCAGAGAGCATTCCCAGATTTTCATTGACTAAATGGGCTCTCTCTTGCAGCTCAAATCTCGGGTACTCATGACCCCTTTGGCCCTCTCACCTCCACGGAGTACACCGGAACCCGACCTCAGCTCCATCCCTCAGGACGCAGCCACCATCCCCAGCCTGGCAGTCCCACAGGCTCTCACAGGTAGGTCAGGTGAGCGAATGCCAAGGCTGTGATGGCCTGCCTGCTGTCGAACACTTACTTTGTGAATTGGAGAGCTGCCACCCAGACAGCTCAAATGCAGGAGTGAGAGTGTCATCCAGATGGCAGCTAGGACAACCACATTCTCTGAGAACATGAGTTCAGGTGTCTCACAGCTTGGATTATTTTAAACTTGGTTTTCAATGTAGCCTAAGTTCAGCTGGTTGCCTTCAGGTGGGAATAGAAAGAGTAGTTGGTGGCCCAGTTTTTTCTTTCCAGAGTCAGGTTTTCTTTGTACCAATAGTGAGCCTGCTCACCTTGAAGAATTTCCATCCCTGTGTTTGCATTTCCAGGTCTCTTAAGGATCCTAATCTCCCTTAATCCCAGCTGGCACCCTGCAGTCCAGCCAGGGTAGCATGCAGCCCAGTGTCTCTCACGGGGCATCCTCCAACCAACAGTTCCACTGTAAGAATAACAGCAATCAGGTTTTCTCACACATGTACACGGTCCCCCTCATCACAACCCCACTGCCCTCTCCCTCCACACCTGAATTCCTTCATTCTCCCCCCATCGCTCTTAGGTAAAGACCAAGCTTGTTAAAGTGGCCAACAAGGCCCCAGAAGTTCCCTCCTTCTGTGATGCAGCTCACTGCTCTCCATAGTCCCTAGGGTCCACCACAGCACCTCAGCATAGTCTCACCCTCCATCTGGGATGGGCTTTTCTCTGGTCACCCAATTTCCCCCTTTATCCTTAGCTCAGGCATACCTGCCTCCTTCATCGGCTTCTCACCAGGGTCTTCAGAGAGTCTCTCTGAAGAGGACAGCAGCCATTCTCAGACCTGGGGACAGTGGTTGTGGCCAGGGTCTATCCTCCATCTGTCAGGATCCAGGGCCCTTCCTGAGCCTGTGTGCTGAGGGCCTCTCCCAGGGCTCTCCTAGCACCAATCAGTATTTCCCCAGCCACAGTCCCACATCAGTCTCTGGGTCTCTCTGAGTAGGTCTACTCCCCGCAGTGGGCCCTAAAATACGTGAAGCCAGGGATCTTGTCAGTTTGGTTCACCATTTTCTCCATGAGGCCTAACACAGTGTCTGACATGAAGGTCTCTTATTACTTATATCTCCTTAATCATCTCTGGTACATAGAAGAGAAGGCAGCCTGGTAGACTGAGAAGAACATAAGCCTTGACATCAGAAAGGCTTGCGCCCAAACCTCTGCTGCACCAACAATTACAGGCTTCATGAGCAGCTATCTAACCACCTGAAGCCTCAGTTTCTTCCTTAGTAAAGAAGGAATAATGCCTAATTCCCAGGCTTGTCTTCAGAATGAAATAAGATAAACTATATAAAGTGCCTGGAATATAATAGGTGGTCAATGAAAATGAATTTTCTTCATCTCTGTTATTACTGTTTTATAGCCCTATTGGTCTCCTCTTAAAGCCCCTCCTCAGTGCTCCTTTGCACTGGTTGCCTCCAAGGTGAGATGCTCATACTCTGGGTGGGGAGGGGGAGGGCAGACAGAAGAGGAGAGTCAGTGTATAGAAGAAAATACGATACCTACTGTTAATATTTTTTTTACATCATCCTTTAAAAATTTCTTTTTCTTACCCTGGCTGGTGTGGCTCAATTGGTTGGGCATTGTCCTGCAAACTGAAAGGTCATGGGTTCAATTCCCGATCAGGGTACATGCCTAGGCTGTGGATTTGGTCCAGTCAGGGCGAATGCAAAAGGCAACCAGTTGATGTTTCTCTCTCACATAGATTTTTTTTACCTCTCTCTCTCTCCCTCCCTTCCCCTCTCTCTAAAATCAATAGGCATGTCCTTGGGTGAGGATTTAAATTTTTTTTCTTTTTCTTGGTTATGTCTTAAAATGCATATGATACATCAATATAGACAAGAATGTATATAACCTATAAATAAATAAACACATTTTGGGGTACGTTCTTTTTTACTGATGGGAATGCATCACTTTACAGCGTGGAAAACCATTGATTGGACTCATCTAAATAGGTGGCTGAGTATTTACTTCCTCTGAAATTGTAACTAGCACCCTCTTTAAAAGCTGAATACGTGGTTTTTGGAGCAATCAACATTATCTTCATGTTTTTATTCATCACAAGTTAACAAAACAGCGGCAGACATTATGTGTAGCTTGACAGCTCCCTTGGAGAACAGGGACGATTTTGCATATGTACCTGCCCAGCATGGAAACACATTATACATGTGGCCCGGGCCTCCGCAGCTGTCTACCATTCAGCTTTCCGTGCACCACAGGGGGCCCACCTGTCCTGTCCCTAACCCGGAGACCATCTTGAGAACAAGCCCCAGCAGCTGGGGTGATTGGCCTCTTTGTCTCTTTTTTTACTAAGTAGGAAGAGTCAGTACCACTTTTGCCTTTTTCTTTTCAGCTTTCCAAGGTCAGGGCCAAGGGGGCACTGACACTGGGCTCTGTGGGTCTCTGTTTCCACAGTCTGCCTCTACATCAACAAGCAAGCCAATGCAGGGCCCTACCTGGAGAGGAGGAAGGTGCAGCAGCTGCCCGAACACTTCGGGCCCGAGCGGCCGTCGGCGGTCCTGCAGCAGGCGGTGCAGGCGTGCATCGACTGTGCCCACCAGCAGAAGCTGGTCTTCTCCCTGGTCAAGCAGGGCTACGGTGGCGAGATGGTCTCTGGTAAGGCCCTGGGGCAGGTTTCTGAGGAAGGCCATGGTGTCTCTGAAGAGGAAAGCAGTCATTCTCAGGCTAGGGGGATGGTGGTTATGACCAGGGTCTGGTCTCTATCTACTGGGCTCCAGGGCTCTCCCTGAGCCTGTGTGCGGAGGGCCTCCCTCAGGGATCAAGGAGAAGGTGCTTCCACACCTGGACAAGAAGACTGGACATCTGGAACCTTACTCTCGACTCCTCTCTTTCTCTCACCCTCCACTCCTAACCCATCAGTAAATCCTATTGCTCTAACTTTAAAAATACCCAGAATCCAGCCACCTTTCACCACCCACAACAGCCACTCTGGTTCTTTAAAAAAATAAGCCAGATCTTACCCATCCTCCATCTTCAACCTCAATGACTCCCACGTCACTCTGGGAGCCACATCACTCAAAAAAGTCTACATCCTCACAAGGGACTACAGGCTGTGGGTGACCTGGCCCTGGCTACCTCTCTGATCTCCTGGGTACATCTCTCCTGTCCCCTACCTGCTCAGGCCACAGCTTCCTCCTTGCTGTTTTTCCTGTGTCCTCCAGTCAGGCTTGTGCCCCAGGGTCTTTGCCCCTGCTATTCTCTCTTTCCGAAAGGTTCTTCCCCAGCTGTCCATATGACTTGCCCCGGACTCTCTTCAGATGTTTACTCAAAGGCCTCCTTATTAAGGAACCCTCTCCTGGCCTCCTCGTCTAAAATATCAGCCCTTGTCACTCTCTGTTCCCCTTCTTTCTCATGGCACTAATCACTGTGCAGGGGAGTTCATGGTCTCAACTCCACCTCACAGGGCAGGATTTTTTTTAAACAGGAGCCTTCAAAGTCAAACCTTTCTCTCATTGCCATTGCCCATCTCCGGTTTCAGCCCCAACTCAACAGCTTCCAGAGGGAGTGGAAGTTGCCACCACAGTGAGAGGCCAAGTCAGGAGCTCTACACAGTGGTTGTCACCACCTGCCCTCAAACCCTGGAGATGTCTTGACTCCAAAGGGACAGCTTAGTGTCTTCTCTGGTTCAGCATCATGGACACAGCCTCCATACACCAAGGAAAGGAGAGAAGCTTCCCCAGAAAAGGGGCTGTGCAGGTGACCCTACTGGCTGGCTAAGGATGCGGAGACAGGCCTCTAATGGGGCTGTGTCCTGAGGAACCAAAGCAGAGCATCCGATTTAACTCTAGATCCCCAGGGCTTGGGGCCTGGAGGGGTGTCCAATGCACCTTCTGCAGCTCTGGTTGATTTGGCCCACCTTCTAGAGCTCCCTCTGAGCAGGAAGTCAGGTCTTACTTGCTGGTAATTGATGAAAATAGAACTTGGCTAGGTCTGGGTGCATGTGTCTCATCCAGGATGACTTTAAAGAGATTTTAGCAGATGTGAGTGGAGATAGAAGTGCTGCACCAAAAGAGGCCAGGAGGAGAGACCTGTTGTCAGGCCTTCCAAGAGCCCCTTGGCTGCTCTTCTCCTGGTTTCTGTCTGGCAGCCAGATTCTCATCCCTGGGCTGCAACCTGAGATCAATCTTTGTCCTTTCCCTTGCTAAATAGCAGGGCTCAAGACACAGACCTGGTACTAAGAGAAAGCCCCTCCTATACTGTGTGCCCATCCTCGTAAGTGAATCCCATCTGACTGATTCTTTATGGGCCCTGCCCCACAAAGCTCAAAAACTGACCCCATTCCCCCTGCTTTCCTGCTTAGCCTTTCTGTGGCCTCAGGGGCCCTAGTGCTGGGGAGGAGCTTCTGCAGGGCCTGGCACCATGAGTGTGGGCTGAGCCTCGCCAAGTTTCCCTTGGCTGAAGGATTCCCAGAAGGCCCGCGCTGAGCACTTGGTCTTAGCGTCTTAGAGAATTCAGTAGCACTGAGGGTCTCCGAGGTGGTTTAGGGAAGGACTCAAGGATAAATAGCCAGACTCTCCCCTTCTCCACCCAGACCCCCATCCTTGGGACACTGCTTTCCAAATATTTCCATGGCAGAATACACAAAGATTGGTGACCCTGGTGCTGCCACAATGGGCTAAAGGAACCAAACTGCCACGGCTGGGTCTTGGGCCACCCCTAGGGCTTCGGGGAGCAGCCCTGCAGTGCCCCACGCCCATTCCTGACACACCATAGCCACCCTCTCCCCAAGGGGTCGACTTTCTGGTCTCACACGTCCCATGCCCTCCTCCAGGAGGTAGACCATTCCCATGTATGTGATCTCCCAGGCAACTCCAGGAACGTATGAGCACTGATTTATAGGACAGACCTGGTGACCCAGACCCGCCTGCTGTGGGTTCAAGTTTCTAACACACCCACTTTTTTAAGGTGTTGGAGGCCAGTAGCAGTACCCACACTAAGAAGGAATTTCTAGAGCATCCGAATGCCCAGGATGGCACTCTTGGTGAGCATCTTGGGAGCTCGTTGGCTGTCTCTCCTGTCAGGGTCACCTGGAGCATTAAGATGACAGGCAAGTCCACTTAGAGTCCACATGAGCTGGAAAGCCCAGGCCCTCTCTGCAGTTTCCTCATCTGTAACATGGGGCAACCTTGTGTCCAACTCTCCCCGCAGGACAATAGGAGGCCTAAGTGACATGATGGATATAAAAACTCTCGTCAAACTCTAAAGAGTTACACAAAAGAAATGGATTATTTTGATTTCTAATTAAAATGAGTATTTTTTCCCCATTTGTTTTCATTTTGAAATCAAAACTATCTCTGCTCACCTCTGTCCCACCTGGCTCGCCGTCTGCCAGCCTTTGGGAGATAAATCATGAAGAACCAGGCTGCATTCCAGGTGCTGATGCTGAGTGGCGGAGGCCCGGGTGGGAGCAGAGCGTCCTGTTTGGGAGCTCCTGTGTTCCTCATGCTGGGGCCGGCATGCAAGCTTCTTGGGGTGAGAGAGGGCTGTGAGGAGAATTACAGAACAGAACATACTGTGGGCTGGAAGGAACCAGTATTTCTTCTAAATTCTGGTAACTCCATAGAAACCAAGTTTAATCTAGCATTCCTGTGGAGAGATTATTGTTCTTTTATAAAGATTATTCCCCAGAGCTAGAATGAACCCTGAGCTCTGTGAGGCTGAATGAGAGACTTCAGTACCAACTCAGGATTTGAATATATCTCTATATCTAGATCTATCTATCTGATCTATTTATTATTTATATATCTATCTATTTTTAGTTATGTCTAGATAAAGAAATAATTATAATGGAATAGTATATACCATACATTTCTTAGCTCTCTTCAGAAAGGCCCCAGAACTACTGACACCTCTAGTAGCAATGAGCACCGCTAGTGCCTAAATCTTGGTTTCTAAGTATCACTCTTCAATAAATGGAACCAGGACTGCTGCAGAAATGGCTGATTTTAGGGCTTGGACAGGGAAAACACAAGATGAATCTGGAACATACTGGAGTGTCAGTAACCAAAGGGTTGCTAAAAAAAAAAAAAATGTGGCATGTCATAGGGACACAGGAGTCAACCCGAAAGCTCTCGGAGACAAAAGCTTCAACAATTTGAGCAAGAAAGTAAATAACGTATTTTTGGATAACCTCAGTACAGAGTAAATATACTGAGTCTGCACTGATATTAATCAATGACTGACTAAATAGAGGAGAAGAGACAGTTCTTCCTTTTGGAAGGATTTCAAATGATACAGAGACTGTCTCCTCTCCAGAAGGTAGAGCTTAGTCCTTCCACCCTTGAGCATGGGCAGGGCCTTGTGACTTATTTGTAAGGCAATGAGAAAACATAGGGTATAGTGGAGAAGTGTGGCAAATACTCTCTTGGCCAGGTGACGGTAACACCCCAGTGATGTCATGTAGGTGTCGTGTGCACCTGATCTGATGCAATGAGGAAAGCACTTCCCCTCTGTGGTCTTCCTCCCCCAAAACTTATCATCCCAGTCAAATTATGAGAAAAACATTAGACAAACCCAAACAGAGGGACATTTTACAAAATGCTTGATTGGTATTCTTAAAAACTACCAAGGCCGTGGTAAACAAGGAAAAGCTGAGACGCAGTCCCAAACCAGAGGAGACTGAGGAGGCATGACTACGTCACCCACTGGGTCTCCTGGATGAGATCCTGGAACAGAAATGGGGCATTTGTGAGAAAACAGGTGAAATCCAAATAAAGCCTAGTTAAAAAACAAAACAAACTGAACGAGAATGAAAACCTCTTCCCCAGGGCTGACGGACTTGCGCTCTGCTCTGACTTGCTGTCTCCGGTTTTCCAGTCTCGGCGTCCTTTGACGGGAGACAGCACCTGCGGAGTCTGCCGGTGGTGAACAGCGTCGGGTATGTCCTCCGCTTCCTCACCAAGCTGTGCCGAAGCCTCCTGTGTGATGACCTCTTCAGCCACCAGCCCTTCCCCAGGGGCTCCAGTGCCTCAGAGGAGGCCCAGGAGAACGAGGACGGCAGGATGGAGTCAGGTAGGCTTTGTCCACCTGTCTTTCCCCTTGCCTGCAGGTGGTCCCTGGTGTACCTGCCCTCCCAGGGCAGGTGAGGCTGCTGCTGAGCAAGCCGGTACTTCTCAGAGCTCTCCTGCTGGAGGCCCATGGGCTGCCTCTCTGGAAGCCCCAGGAGCAGTGAGGGCCAGCTGGGACTGAGGTTATTTAGATGGACCCCATCCAGGCTGCAGTGGGAAGGGGTCACTCCATTACAGCTTTCAGGCCTCTGTTATTAGAATTTAGATGAGACCATATTGCACATGAGTGATTTTCTTCACACTTCTCTAATTAAGACTCTAATTAAGGCATTTACTCACCATTGTTGGGTAGTTGAAAGACTAAGAAACTAAGAGACTAAGAAATCCTGAAAAAACTAGGGCTGAGAATGGATTACATTGGTCCTGCCTGCAGACCTCAGATGCCCACACATGCCGATGAGAGGTGTACTGGTGTCTATTACTGCAGGAATTTGCCCAGGCCATAAATCACATATGTCTTCCAGTGAGAGCTAGTGTTTCTTTCTCATCAGAGAATGGAAAGGGACCAGGGGCAGAGTGCCTCTGATACCACCAGCCACAGCACAGCTCAGCACGGGAGAGTGGCCAGCGGGAAGGGCACCAAGGCCACATGGACGCACTTACCATGATGTGTCTGCCTGAGGGGCTAGATGCTGACAGGAAGTACCCCTTCTCCACTTTGCAACCATGAGTTACCAATCTGCAAAGAATTAGATATGACTCCAGGTTTCCAAGGATAGACAGAAATGTTGCCTTTTTTCTTTTTTTCAGAAGCAGTGCTGTTGATAAATAAAGAACACGTAGGCAGTGAAACTGGAATCTAGTCATTAGGTCATTCTGCAAACATTGGCTGAACTCTCTTCTGTTCCAAGCCCTGGGAGACCTTCTCTTGGGATGAGAAGAACATATGAGCTTAGGAATGTTTCTGTGGTATTGAGTGACTGTTACAAATAATGGAAAACGGATGCATCTCTAGGCATGCGCTCACAGACAACCTGAGAACATTCAACAGAATGATCCTAAGAGCTGTATCTTAAGCCTAGGAAGATAGCAGAAAAGAATAAATTTAAGGAAGAATAACTATTGTTGTTTTTTAAATTTAATTTTCAATTTTAGTTTGACATACAATATTACATTGGTTTCAGATGTACAACATAGTGATTAGACATATATATACCTGATGAAATGGTCAACCTGCTAAGTCTAGTACCCATGTGACTCCACACAGAGTGATTACAAATTTACTGACTATTCCCTGTGCTGTACTCTGCATCCCACTGACTATTCTTATAACTGGCAATTTGTACTGTTCAATCCCTTTCACCTTTTTTTACTCATCCCCCCCAAACCTCCGCTCATCTGGTGACCATCAATTTATTCTCTGTATCTATGAATTTGTTTCTGTTTTGTTTATTCATTTATTTTGTTTTTTAGATTTCACATATAAGTGAAATCATATGGCATTTGTCTTTTTCTATCTGATGTATTTCACTTAGTATAATACCCTCTAGGTCCATCCATGTTGTTGCAAATGGCAAAATTTCATTCTTTTTTATGGCTGAATAATATTCCATATGTACCACGTCTTTATTTATTCATCTACCTATGGACACTTAAGTTGCTTCCATATCTTGGCTACTATAAATAATGCTGCAATGAACATAGGGGTGCATATATATTTTTGAATCAGTGCTGCGGATGTCTTCAGATATATATCCAGAAGTGGAAATGCTGGCTCATATAGTAGTTCTACCTTTAATTTTTGAAGAACTTCTATGCTGTTTTTCCATAGTGGCTATATGAGTCTACATTCCCACCAACACTTCACAAGTGTTCCCATTTCTCCACATCCACGCCAGCACTTGTTGATTTATTAAAAATAGCCATGCTGACAGGTATGAGGTAATATATCATTGAGGTTTTAATTTGGATTTCCCTGATGCTTGGTGATGTTGAGCATGTTTTCGTATGTTCATTGGCCATCTGTATGTTCTGTTTAGAGAAATGTCTATTCAGGTCCTCTGCCCAGTTTTTAATTGGATTTTTTTTTTGAGAGGGATGGTTAAGTCATATGAGCTCCTTATGTATTTTGGATATTTACCCCTTATTGGATTTATCATTGGCAAATATTTTCTCCTATTCGGTAGGTTGTCCTTATGTTCTGTTGATGGTTTCCTTTGATGTGCAAAAACTTTTAATTTGATGTAGCCTCATTTATTTATTTTTTCTTTTGTTTCCCATTTCTCAAGAGACCTATCAAAAAAAAAAATCCGAAGAGTGATGTCAAAGAGTTTACTGTCTGTTTTTTTCTAGTGGTTACATGGTTTCAGGTCTTACATTTAAGCGTTTAATCTACTTTGGGTTTATTTTTATACATGGTACATGAAAGTGGTCTAGTTTCAATTTTTTTCATGTATCTGGCCAGTTTCCCAATGCCACTTATTGAAGAGACTGTCTTTACCCCATTGTATAATCTTGCCTTCTATGTCATAGATTAATTGACCATAAAGATATGGGTTTATTTCTGGGCTCTCTATTCTTTCCCATTGATCTATATCTCTGTTTTAATGCCAATACAATGCTGTTTTGATTACTGTAATCTTGTAGTATAGTTTGATATCAGGTAGCATGATACCTCCAAATTTGTTTTTTTCCAGATAATTTTTTTATATATTTTATTGATTTTACTATTACAGTTGTCTCATTTTTTCCTCCCCTTTATTACCCTCCCACCATCATTCCCCCACCTTAGTTCATGTCCATGGGTCATACATACAAGTTCTTTGGCTTCTTATGACCTCCCCCTGTCTAGTTTGTTCCTACTATTTATTGCTTCTTATTCCCTGTACCTTTCCCCTCATTTTCCCCCTGCCCTCTCCCTGCTGATCTCTATTTATGTGCATCTGTTCCTGTTCTAGTTGTTTGCTTAGTTTAGTTTGTTTTTGTTTTTTTTTTTAGGTTCAGTTGTTGATAGTTTTGAGTTTGTTGTCATTTTACTGTTCTTAGTTTTGATCCTCTTTTTCGTAGGTAAGTCCCTTTAATGTTTCATAGAACAAGGGCTTGATGATGATGAACTCCTTTAACTTGACCTTATCTGAAAAGCACTTTATCTGCCCTTTCATTCTAAATGAAAGCTTTGCTGAATAGAGTAATCTTGGGTGTAGGTCCTTCCCTTTCATGACTTCAAATACTTCTTTTCAGCCCCTTATTGCTTGCAAGGTTTCTTTTGAGAAATCAGCTGGTAGTCTTCTGGGAACTCCTTTGTAGGTGACTGTCTCTTTTTTTCTCACTCCTTTTAAGATTATTTCCTTATGCTTCATCTTGGGTAATGTAATTATGATGTGCCTTGGTATGTGTTTCCTTGGGTCCAACTTCTTTGGGAACTTCCTGGACTTGCTGGAAGTCTATTCCCTTTGCCAGATTACGGAAGTTCTCCTTCATTATTTTTTCAAATAAGTTTTCCATTTCTTGCTCTTCCTCTTCTCCTTCTGGCACCCCTATGATTTGGATATTGGAGTGTTTAAAGTTGTCCTGGAGTTTCCTAAGCCTCTCCTCATTTTTTTGAATTCTTATTTCTTCATTGTGTTCCAGTTGAATGTTCATTTCTTCCTTCTGCTCCAGATCATTGATTTCAGTCCCAGTTTCCTTCCCATTACCGTTAGTTCCCTGTACATTTTCCTTTGTTTCACTTCTCATAGTCTTCACTTTTTCCTCTATTTTGCAACCACACTCAACCATTTCTTTGAGCATTCTGATTACCAGTGTTTTGAACTCTGCATCTGATAGGTTGGCTATCTCTTCATCACTTAGTTGTATTTTTTTTCTGGAGCTTTGGTCTGTTCTTTCATTTGAGCCATATTTCTTTGTCTTGGCACACCTGTTCCATTGCAAGGGGTGGAGCTTTAGATATTTGCTAGGGCAAGGCAACCCACGTTGCTGGTTTGTGGCCCTGTATGTGGGGGAGGGGTCCAAGAGGGAACAGTGCTGCTTGCTCTCAGCTCTCAGCTAGCTTTCATTCACTTTCCCCACTACCCACAAGCAAACTGGGCCCTTTTGGTGCTGATTCTCAGGTGAGTGGTTTTGTGGATGCCCTAGCACCCTGTGGGTCTCTCCAACGAACTCTCCTGTGAAGCTGGGAGT
>PVKU01014224.1:0-24279 GCA_004027475.1 Anoura caudifer
TGTGCAGGGTGGAGGGGAATGAAGGGGAGGAATGGGACAACTTAATAGCATAATCAATAAAATATAATTTAAAAAAATGTGACTTACATTTGGTAATTGTTTTTCTTTGCATCAATTATTTCAGTTGCTGAGACTGTGCCCATAAATATTTGTACACAGCTGGGCAGAATTCTGCAGGGCTTATTGCCCTGTTAAAACCCCTCCTCAACCCAAAGGACTTCCAACAAATGCTTGGGTGGAGACCCCTCCAGATAACTGCGATAAAATCTGCATTCCCTCTGAAAGGACTCAGCTTGATGGGCTAGGAGGAGACCAACACTAATCTAGAAGCAGAAGGAGAAGCTGGATAGAGAGACAAGGTGCAAACACTGCCTTCCCGTCATCCTGACACAGCCAGGGAACCGCTCATTGGATCTGTATTTTCAGTCGGGTTGTACACAGCAAGGTCAGTATCATCGAAGTCAGAGAAGATATGGGAAAATAATTACTACCAACTCACCTTTCACCACCAAAACTGAAATCATATAAAAAAATATTCGTTCAACAATTACTGAAATACGACAGTTATACTTATCTTATCTCCCCCCTAGAAGCCCAGAACGAGAGTCCTTCTGGCCTAGATAATCGGAGTGTGCAATCCCACCCCTTACCCACCCACCCCACCACTACGGTCACGGCCGCCACCTCACCTACGCATGCGCCACACACACAAATTTTTGTTTATAAATGCTTTGGTGGAGTTTTTAGTACTTGGGAGGAATTTTTAACACACGCTGTGCATTTTCAGTTGTACAGCTCCGCATTTCGAAAACAAGGACAAGAGTTGTGGAATTCTGCTCTTGGTGAAAATAGCACAGGTGAATTTGAGACGAGATCCAACTACTGCACAGAGGCCTAAGAGGCCCCGAATTCAGCAGAAAACTAAAGAAGACAAAGAGACGGGAGGCCAGGCTTAAATCTAGCTTGGCTGCAACTGCTGCCTCCCCTGAGGCCAGTCAATTTAGCAATCTGGGCCTCTAATTCCTGGCACAAATGGGAGGCTAACACTGAATGATATCTATGGTGTCTTGCAGCTATTGAATCCAGGGCTTCTCTGAGCTACCTGCCCATTCTTGAAGGTCCTGCATATTTTGTATTTTCCCAAACAAGAGGCAGAGCCATTCTGGTCCTAAGAAAAGTGCCTAGGTCTCTCCCGAAGAATACAAGTTTAGATCCTTTCTTCTTTTGTCTTACCCTATTATGAAAACTCAGTTCAAGCACTTACTTTGCCAAAGAAGTTGTATGGAAAATGCCCGTGAAACGGTGAGTAGAATGAGACTATATGTATGGCCATATCAAAACTCCTAGTTGACACAATAAAATCAGTGAAATACCTGGAATATTTATTGAAGGTGACATTGGAATAAATGACCCATTCAGTAAAAGGGTTACTTGAAGAGGTTAAAACAGAGCAATAATTACCACAATGTTTTCCACAAGGTGTTAAATATGTTCCTGTTTTTAAAAAAGGTGGTGGGAGGAGTGGTTATCGTGGTCAAATCAGTTTGGGACGGGCTGGGTTAAATGAGTGAACAGTTTTTTTGCAGGGTTTTCCCCCTGCGGAACCTCTGACGGTAAGTAGTGTGAAGCCTTTTCAAAACTCGCTGACCATGGAAACCTTCTTTCCCAGAACAGCTCATGGGATCGCTATGAAGATCTTTTAAGATATACTAAAATAAATTAGGAGAAAAATACATTGACAAAACATGTCAATCTGCTTTCTGACACTCACGAATGAACTGGTATCTTTAAGAGACACGTCCAAATTTGATGTCTACTTAAAAGTTTACTCATCCGGGAAGAAAGTCATTTGTTTCAAACTCACATTTGTCAAATGTCTCAATGGTTCTAAAAATCCCTGCTATTATATTTCATACAAATATGTTATGTGTACCTTCAAAAGTAGGCTTTAATAGTTATGGACAAAAGCTGAATAGAAATGAGAGAAAAATGATTTTTAAAATGATCTATGTTTGTCTTCCATGGAATTTTTTCCATCTTTTTAAAAAGGAGTTTCTTGGCCAATTCTGGCATCTCTCAGGAAACTACAAGCCAGGGTAAACCAGGAGCCTGCTATAACACTTCATTCTTATGCATCATTTAAAAGGCATGTATGCTTCATGTGATTCCAATAACACCAGGCATACTGAGAACGGGGGTTATATTAGGACCCCATAAATAATGCTTCATCTCGTCATTTAGGCTTGACAAACAAAGAAACCTTGTGTGAGACAGAAGCACATTTTAGAATAAGGTGTCCTACCTTGTAAATACATTCAAGAAGACTTCAAGCCTACAACCTCAAAGATGAGTAAGAATCCATCAAAATAACACTTAATTTAAAAATTGATTGATATTTTTTCATAAACGGTGGTTGAGAGGGCTGACCATGACCCACAAGTGTATGAAGGACACAAAGTGCATTAAGTTCTAGTAGAAAACAGTGTTCTCTTTTTCTAAGGACCCAAATGAAGGGAAAGGCTTACAGAGAGTGTGATAGATTTTACTGGGGTATTTTATGTGTAGTAAGTGTATCAATTTAAGCCTAAACAACATTCACCTGTGTCTAGCAGGACTCTAAGGTGTGCCTGCTAGGGAGTTTTACATAAGACTGAAACCCCTCCTGGGTAAAACTTGCATAAAAAAAGAACAAAGGCAAACATCGTCTGGTTCAAGAATGATGTGCCAAAATCAAAGGGAAGAGGTACGTATGAGGAGAGCACCATGGCAGTCACTCAGATTCCCCATGAGCTTGCAGACTTCTAGCCAAGCACCAGAACATGCAAGAATCCACTAAGGAACAAGCGAAAACAAGAACTGCTGGGACAGACAATGAGCACACGGGCCCCTGCAGCTTCGGAGCTGGTCCCATCTCCCCACAGTAAGAGGCATTGGCGGCTGAAGTTGTGACAGACTCACTAACACGCACAGCAGCAGATGCTGGTGGCCTGGGCAAAGACACGGCAACTTCTGGAATCACTTCCATTTTTGCACGGGCGGCACAGTGGCTGTTTTTGATGCCAGTAGACAGTAGGCATGCTGTATGGAGCGAAGGTTAGAAAGAAAATGAAGTATAGGGTGCTACTGGGCAGTTAAAAGGGTGAGGTTGCTGGTTGTAGATGACAATCATCTTAAGGATGCTGTGACTATTTAGTAGACATGTAAGGGTGGCCTTACACAGTGAATAGGAGCAGGGTCAGAGGAATACAAATTGGCAACAATCAAAATATTTTAATTTTTCCCTTTGCTGGTGTGACCGAGAATCAAGAATTACATAAGAGAGGATTGCATAATATTGAAACTACTTGTATTGGAATAGTGTCTTGGTTGGCTGTGGTAGTCTTTGTAAACAATGGAAAAGCACATTTAATTGAATTGGCTTAACTGGTCCATTGTGAAAGGTTGTGAATTTGATAACCTATTAAGGTCATCTCCCTAATCACCACAAGTCTCCTAATGAACCCTGATATTTTTTTTCACTTTACTCCCAAAGGTCAGAGCACTTTAGCTTAGTCCTACTTAAGTTTTATTATTCCCAAAGTATATAGAGTATAATAAAAATGCACTTAAAATAGCCATACAATGCTCATCCACTTGAGTATTTTTAATATCAAAAATGTTTATAATGATAGCTCATTTTTAATAGCATGGTAGGTATTTTCAAAGTTCCTTCATTTTACTATGTTATTCTATAAGAAGAAGTAAGCGATTTGGCAGATAAGGAAGCAAATTTGGTTAACTGGCCAAGGTCAAGCAACCACTGAGTGATGAAGGTGGGTCTAGAAGCAGCATGCCTGAACTACCAGCCCAAGCTAACTCACTGAACCACACCAGTCCAAGGCTCTCCCGCCAGTGAATCACTTCAACAAGCTCAAATGTTATCCATACCGACTTCACCAAGAAAATCTAAAACAATGGACCACGTTAAGCTACATTACTAAGAAGCACCAGGTAGTGAAATCTCCCTGGGGGTTTAAATTATTTAAGTAAAAGGTGCCTTCCGATTTTGAATTTTCAAACTTTTCTTTATTAGTGTCTTTAATGAAACGAATGCCAACATTGGTTTATTTGCTTCTCTTCTGGATGTTCTTACAAAACATTCAGTGAAGCGCTCTTCTCAAGGCATAATGCTATTCTTTCCCTGACTTGCACAACCTAACTACCCAGCGAGAAGGGAGAGAAGTTGTCCCCCTGAAGGTCCAGTTACCCTGAGATCTTACGCCCCCAGCACAAGGAATGACCACATTTTAATGAAAAATAACTTACTAGAGGGCAGGAGGAGACAAGGGCAGGAGATGGGGGGGAGACTTTCACAAGAGTTAGAAAGTTTATTTCTTCCTTGAGGAGGCGAATATTGAAGTTATTTCTGTTGTTGATCAGTCATATACAAACACGTGCACACACACAAACTCCTCCAGTCCACTTCTCCACAAAAATTATCTCCTTGGCCTCAGTCAGGGGAATCCCTGTAACTAACCTGTTTTTGAAAATCAACTCAAATAACTAAGTTTAACATAATTCTACCCAAAGTCAAAAATTATGAGAATAATGAAGATGCCAGCCATGCCCTGTTAGCTGCAAATCCCCACAGTAGGTATTACGTTTCGTTGGTGTGAGTCTGTACGTCCCCAACACAAAAGATACCACTCTGATGTCATTATTTATAATTATCTTCCCCTTAGAAATGAAATATACTCTAATGATTCCCTTTCCTGATATTCTTCAGCAGATGAATACAATGATTCATATTAAACTCATATTAGCTTTGCATCATCACAGATTTTTCTTCTTTTTTGCTTCTTTACTTGCCTTGCGGCTGTACGTTAATATAACTTTATTAAATTCAACAGACAGTTTTGGAAATAAGATATTATACATTCAATGAGCCCTCATCTTGAACTCATAAAAAGAATGCAAGAAATGACATTCTTAAAGCTTTGCAATAAATTCTAAAAGCCACACACACGTCTTTGGCTATCTGCATGATTATACTTGACAGAGTTATCTAAACCTAAATGCCCAGAATAATGAGAAGGTCTTTTAGCCTGTAATATTTTAAAAGACATTGTACATGGGAATGTAGACACATATTATATGGAATAAATTTACTACATATGTAGTAAATACAGAGATACATTTAAAAGATTATCTTCAGAGGAACCTTCTCTTGTTATTTTTCTAACCCTATAGAAAACACAATTTTATTTTGATGTAGTAAAACCTCTATTATAAGTATGTGAGAAAATCTATTGAATGGTTTTAGATAACACAAAACATAGCGGAAATTCATTAATATCATCTATCCTAAGGGATAGCGAAAAAGTAATTCTTTTTTTTATTCATTAAAAATTCCTTAGTTTTCACCTAGTAGCTTTCAAGGTTTTTGTGGGACTCAGAATTACAGAAAGAAATCCTGCAGATAGAATTTCTTAGAACTGACTTCACAGGTAGGTGATAATTATACAGTAAAATTTCTGCCTTGGGATTAGGGGAAATAGGTATTACAAATATTGCCTAGGCTCTAGACAGTAATCCTCCTGGAAAGTCTCTAAGCAGAAACAGGGACTTATATATCTCTTTTGCTCCCTCTGCTGGTTGGTTTTATAAAATTAAAAAATGGGTGCTTTGATCTCTTTCCAGAAATGCTGAGGCATTTTAATGTTCTCAGACTTTCAGCATTTGGGTGTCAAGATTTGTCTGTTTGGTTTGTTATAATCAAGCTGTTGAATTTTTGTTTGTCTAAATTATAAATGCATATGAAGTATTAGATAAAAAGAGATACCATGAAAATGGAGGTTCCATTTGACTAATAGTTCGGAAGTTATTAAGCACAGCACAAAAGAGAATATATGACATCCTCACATCAAAATAATACGATCTCAAGGACAGTAAAAGCACTTATATAGAATGTTACTTAAGACAAGGGCAGGATGTAGTTAAAGACTAAGTTGTGGGGCATTGGCTACATGTGGTAGACCACGGGAGGAGAAAAACCAATGAACACGCCAAATGACTGATTCAGAAAGGCCAGACCATGACAGAGATGGTTGCTGCTGAAGGTGCAAGATATACCATCATCAATAAGTTCATCTTTTGATTCTGCACCCAAATACAACTTTCTTCCCAAACATATAATTGCCAACAATAGCAACAACTGCCATAAGGAGAATATTTACATTCCAGATGAAAACATGTGCATCCTTTCCCAGAACTGGATACCCACGATAATTTGGTCTCCCTACCTCTCTCTGAGAATAGTTAGTCCTTCTCTTTCTAGTTCAATCACAAACCAGTTTTGATATCCTGCTACTTATACGTCCAATAATACTCCTGATCACTAGTAATACACTCTATAAGATACTAGAAAACAACTAGAAGAAAGATATATTTGAGACTGCTAGAGGGCCCTTCTTTAGTGGGACAAATCATCCTTTACATGAGGATCTCTGAGTCTCCGATCAGGTTAGGTAAGTGTGGGAGGGGCCGTGAACTTCTGTTGCGGTGGGCCAGTAAGGTCACTGCCAAATGAAGACACTTTGTAAGTCAGACCTTAGTGGAATATCAACTTCAGTTCTAGAATCCCCATAATCAATTAGCAACTTCCGAAGTTTTCTGCATGTCAAAGTTTATCATCATCATTCTCACCCCGCTTATTATCATGGGTACCATACCACCTTGCCTGGCTCATTAAGTGCTGCTTTTCGGCCTCACTCAACATTGAATGACAACCCAGGTAACGGTGTCATCCCCGCCTAGACACAGGAGCCAACGAAGTCTTTTTCTAGAATGCTGCACTCCCCTTGCCAATGAATTTCTTAATCTTTAGTGAAGAAAAGTATTTTTTAATAGCTTCTTGAAAAATAAAGTTGGGAGATGCCAAATCTCCCTAAATTCTTTAGATGATCTTTCTACAAATACTACCTTGTTTCTAGAATTTTAACTTCATTGGGCACATTCCATTGATGAGTCCTGGCTTGGGACAATCAGCCAAATCCTCAATTAGAATAATTTTCAGGGGCTCAAGCTAGAACACTAACTCTACCTAGTTATTTATTTCTGCACTTATTAATGTATTTATTCACTTGTTCAACAAACATTTATTTTTTCACTAGGTATCTGAGAAAGAACCTAGCAACCATTTATCACTGCGTCTCTAAAGCATATGGGTTGACTTCAGCAACAATAATTCAAAGTTCTGTCCATCTGAGTCAGTCCACAGCAAGTCCATCGATTGTCTGTTATGACTGCCCCTAATTACCCGCCACAAGCTGCAAGGGGAGCATCACCGTGACCTGCGTGTGTACCACAAAGTGCGGATTTAGTGCCAAGGCTCAAACGTCTCGATCAAGGGCGAGTGAGATTTCTTTTCAAATGAAAGCGAAAACCTTTAGAGAGCTTATGGAAAAGCCTAGCAACATCTTCCTATTTGTCAATAAACACCTATTTTTTTGTAGTTTGGCTTTTCTATTTTTAACTGGCGTGCTGTAAGGAAAACATCCAAATCAGAAGTTATTGATTTTCCTCCAGGCAAATAGCCTCATTAAAACTATATGCTGAGTACCTTGTTAGTTTAAGAAATTAAATATATAAACTGATTTTGTGTTTAGAAACTTTCTGACTCACCTCAGTTATCAAAACAGATAATATTTTGTGGAAACAATAAATAGATTGTAACAAGGAATAAGCACACAAATATTAACACCAATAACTCCTTTTGCATGTAGCAAAGCCTCGTTGAAAATGCCAAGGCTGCAACCCCACGTTAATGGATGGTGTTGCTAAGAAATTACTTTTTCAATAAAGTTCTTCCTAAGGTAACCTGCTGATATAGGACCAATCATTTACATATAGAAATTTTTTAAGTAAATCAAGATGGAAGTGATAGAACTTCCTATACCGCATTTCAGCTGAAAAGTTAATTTGCACTTTATTAGCAGAATCTAGTGTATGTCTGTTGCATACCTAACCTTGTCATTGCATTAAATTATTTGCAAACATAATCTCCGCCCTCATCATAACAATCCTATCGTGCAGGTATTACTGTCCCCATTGCACAGAGAAGGAAACTAAGGCTTATGAATCTCCCTGAGATCGTACGTACAATAAATGGCAGAATCCTCTGGTCCTGCTTTGGCACACTCCAAGCTTCCCCTAACGCTGTCCGCCTCCTGGCACCAAGGGCATTTCCTAGAGTGCCTTCATCACCTTCCCCACCACCTTTCCACATTCCCTACATTATTTTTAGGTTACTGCTGATTAGAAAGTCATGTCCACAGCAGAGAGCTGTTCTGTCACATTGCGAGCCCCCAATTGGCCTATGCTAAGGAATTTAAGAAGCAAATGAAGTCATACTCAATATTTAAACGGTAAAATTTTCTTCACAGTCATGTTTGCTTTTAACAGAACATGAAGCATACACAGATTCATAGAGGCATGTGGGAAGCACACTTTTGTTTCAAATATGAAAGAAAACTTGTGTTCAAAATATCATAAAACATAATGTCAATGTTTTGGCTACAACAAATACCTAAGAGATTTTCTATAATTTTCTAGTGTTTACGTGTTGCTTTATTGTTAATTATATTTTAGCTAGTGCTATTTCTAAAAAGACTGTTTCTTAGTCTTCAAGTACCATTATCAATATTATTAAAATTTAGACTTATCATTGCATAACTTATAGATAATTAAGTAGCTTCCAAATAATATACATATGGTTAATTATTTTTAAGAAGCCCGCTTGAAACTGCAAGCCCTTAATATATAATATGAATTAATTAATTTCAAACTTCCCTCAATCTTAAGAGTAATTTCCATAGTCCTATAATTTCATTATATGCCTCAGAAACCTATTCTGGTGACCTCATCTCATTTAAGGGAAATTTAATCACAAAAAAAAAATACTTGCATGAAAGACAAATCACCCAAAGAGTTTTCTATTCCCTTTATACATGGAAGGCAGGTTCTCCCCCAAAACAAAACCAAATGTAAAACCACTTTTTAGGTGAAAAATAGTATTTTTTTAAAAATTATTCAAAAAAATTAAATCTTTCCGTTAAATGTGGTCCACTCTCACTTTATGAAATCTGAAGTAGATCTCAAAATAGCAATCGCCTCCTGGTCTGACAACCCCGTTTAAAAGCTTCAAATTTCCCTCTTGGGAGGATATCAGAGGTCCAAAATGGAAGGCCCCATGAGCTCCCTCCCGGAGGTGTGTTCTTCTTCTTCAGCTGTATCTGTGAAGAACGCAGGATAAAAACAGACCAAACTGATGAATGAGGGAGAAAAGCACCCGGGGGCCACCAGCTGCACAGGCGCCAGAGTCACGCAGGTGCTGAAAGCAAGCTCAGGACTGTGCTCACAGCGCCTCACCAGCCTCCAGCACGGCATGCACGTCCGCTCTCGGGCTTCCTCAAAGGTCTGAAAATTCGACAAGCATTTTCATCTCCATTTCCCCATGAGGAAACTGAGCTAGAGGGGTTTGAGCGGTCTGATGTTTCCGGTACTACCAAGGCATGATCTGTGTCTGCAGTTCCTGATGGATGTTATGCAATGCACTGGATGCCTTCTGCAAGCGGGGAAATGAAAAGATAAGGAGGTATGTCAAATAATCCTATCTCTGCCTGGGCAATGTGTTATTTCCACAGAGGCATGAGCCCGTATGACAGTACAGACGATCCTCAGCTTACGATGGGCTGATGTCCTGATAAACTCGCTGTAAATTTAAAATATTATAAGCCCAAATGCATAATACATCTTACCTACCAGGCATCACAGCTTAGCCTAGCCCACCTTACACGTCCTCAGAATACCCACATTGGCCTACAGTTGGGCAAAGTCACCTCACTGCCACTGTCCAGCATCACAAGAGCGTATCATACCACGTACTGCTTGCCTAGGAAAAAAAATAAACATTCAAAATTCGAAGTATGGATCCTACTGAATAATTATTGCTTTTCGGTTTTAGCACCATCACAAAGTCAGAAAATAGTAAGTCAAAGCCATCGTATGTTGGGACCATCTATAATGGATAAATTAGCACTGAGATTATAGAACTTCTACAAGAGGAGGCCTCTGAGGGGAGAAATAGGAATTCATATGAATGTTTGAAGGTGTGCTTTTAGGTGCACACTCAAGATACAATTGTTACGTCTTCCTGATGAACTGATGTTTTTATGATTATGAAATGTTCCCTTTTGTCTCTGATCTCTACCTACAGACTTACCAGGTTTCTACCATCTATTAATATGGTATATTTTTCCATCCTCTCACTTGCAATTTAGTTGCGTCCTTATCTTTAAACTGTGTCTGTTGTAAATATTATGTTATTTAGATCTTACTTTCATATACTACCCCCCTGATTTTTCTACCTTTTAATTGGAGCAATTAGTTCACTTAGATTTAATTTAATTACTAACATAATTGGGGTTATCTCTCATCTTTCTGTTTCCCATTTGCCCTATCAGGATTTTTATTTCTCCTTTTTTTGTCCCTTTTCTGACATCTTTTGTGTTAATCAAATATGTTTGTTTTGCACTGCACTTCATATTTTCTATTAACTTTTTTGCTACATCGCTTTATAGTATTCGTTAGGTGGTTTTTGTAGTGATTATGTTTTATCACAGGACACCTGGAATTAATGTTATATCACTTCATAAAAAATGTAACAATCTTACAAGAGTATGATTCCACATACCTCATTCAACATTTTGCGCTATCTTGCTCCTATATAAATTATAAACCTTATGAATATGTTGCAATTACACTTCCTTTAAATAATCAATAGTCTTTTGAAGAACTATTTTAGATAGTCTTTATTTACCATATATTTATCTTTTTCAGATCTTCATTACTTTATTACTTTACCCCTTCTTACAAATATGACTAACAGCCAGGACCGTTTTCTTTCCGTCTAAAGATCTTCCTTTGGAGCTACAGGGTAAACTGCAGGTAATGGTTCTCTCAGCTTCTGTGTCTGAAAAGGAAGTCTTGAGTTAACCTTCATTTTTGAAGAATGTTTTTGCTGGGTATAAAATTCTAGATTATTAGTGAGGGCTTTTTTCCCTTTTCACCACTTTAAGATGTCATTTGGTTGTTTTCTAGCTTCCATTGTTTCTGATTGCAAGTTATCCTCATTTTTATCATCTGAATTTTTCCTCTGGTTCCTTATTTTTCTCTTTAGCTTTGGGCTTCAGCATGGTCACTTTAATGTGTCTCTGTGTGGCTTTTTTTCTTTTTATCTTTCCTATGGTGCCCTGAGCTTCTTGATTCTGTGAAGTGAGGTTTTTAATCATTTTGAAAAGTTCTTGGCCATTATTTCTCAAGTATTTCATGTGCTCCCATCTCTGTCTAGAACGCTAAAATATGTAACAGAGCATTTGAACTTGTCTCACTGCAGTTTAGTTGGATTATTGATATGTTTTTAGTTCACTGATTTTTGGTTCCGCTCTGTCCAGTCAAGTAAGCCCATTGAATATTTTTTTAATTTCAATACTGTTTTTTATCCTAAAATTTGCATATGGTTCTTTTAAGTTTCTTTTTTTTTGTCATTGACATCTTTTCATCCATTTTGTCCTTTTCCTCTAAATGTTGGACATATTTAAAATAAGTTATTTTAAAGTCCTTTTCTACTAATTTCAATATCTCTATGAGTGCATGCATGTTTTTTATTTTTATTATGAAGCTGCTTTTTTTCATATCTCTTAGTTTTTATTGTATGTCAGTCAGTCGTCGTGTATGAAACAATAACCAAGACTAAGACAGGTGATTATTTTCCATAAAAACAGCTTCCCTTTCCCTTACCAGACACCTAGAGGGGCTGACTTCTTATATCTGCTAAGTTAAACACCATTGGCGCTGGTTTTCTACTTCAGCTGGTTTTATTTCACTTCTAGGTTCAAGTATTTTAGGCGTAGAATGAAATATGTCCTTCCACAGGAAGCAGGGATCTAAATACCTCATGAAAACTCTCTTTTCCAGCCTAGCTCCTAGGTTCCCATGCAGCTAGTCAGTCAGCAGTTCTGTAGACCAGTAGTGGAAGGAGGGCTGGACATTCTCTGTGTTTGTCTCTCTACCAGATTCAACCTGCTATGACACCACACTCACAGCCACTAAAAGTTCAATTAAATTCATAGTTCTTTGATGGCTTTAAGAAAATACATTTTGTAGTTCATCCAGTTTAAATTTCTTCTCATTGTTATGTCAAGAACACTGATGTTTTGTGACCTCCTGCATTCTAACTGGACACAGACCCAACACTGAGACACGTAAAGGACATTTGTGCACACATGAGGCCATTGTAAAGGGCTTACAATTTAGTCAGGGATTGTTGTGTAGATATGTGTACACTTTTCTTATTAAAAGGATTGACTGAACAAAGAGAAAACTAGACTATACATAAATAATACCTTATATGATATCACCAAAAAAGGTCATGGCTATTTTATTCTTTAAATTATGCAGAGAGGAAAATCTGTTTTGGTCTTGAACTTTCCAGATGTTCCACTATTTTGAAATATGTGGTGGCCATTTAAGGTCTTTTTCTGTCCAAAGATTCTAAAATTGATGAATCTACTATTTCATCCAAAGCCCTGCTAAATGGTGTATAAATGGGGAATAAGAGGTGTCAAGAGAAGCAGAATAGAAAAATAGATTGTGAGAATTACTAATTATTTTTAAATACTAGAGGAGAAAAAAATAGGATGATAATACTCATCATAATACACATTTATTGAATAATTACTGTACACAGGGGACTGTGTATGCTTTGTAAACATTTTATTTATTTCACAGAGTAGGTAATGGAGGTTCAAAGAAATTAAGTAATGCACCCAAATATACAATAGGGAATGACTAAGCCAGAATTTGAACTGAAGCCGGCCTGAGGCCCAAGTATATATTTTTACTTTATACCTACTGCCTTCCTAAAAAGTAAATAAATCCTTGTAGGTATTAGCTCTAGCATTTACTATCAATGGTGTGGATTTAGAGGGTAATGATATATATGACATCATTTCAGTAAAAGAACAGATCCCAACTGGTGTCTGATACATCTATTTATACTAGCTTTACAATATTAGATTACATTTTTATGTTTTGTAGAAACTATTCTCCTAAGATTTAAAATAATAACAATTTGTGCTATTATTTATTTTTGCTAAAATTTAAACCTTTACACTTCTAGGCAAGATGGAGGCATAGGTAGATACACTTTGCCTCCTCACACAACCAAGGGAAGGACAGCAACAAATTTAAAAACAAAAAATAATCAGAACTGCTAGAAAATTAGAAGTCCAACATCCAAGGAATTAAAGAAGAAACATTGACCCAGACTGGTAGGAGGGGCAGAGATGGGCAGCAAGGGAGGAGAGAACTCATGGCAAGGCAGCAACTCGAGTTCTGGGGCCAGTGAGGCAGCAGCTGGTGGACCAGGTGGTCCCACATCTGCCTGTGGATAAACTCAGAGGAACAACTGGGGAGTGAGACAGACCACACAACCAAGGGTTCCAGCACAGGGAAATAAAACCTCAAAACCTCTGACTGTGAAAATCTGTGGGGGTTGTAGCGATGGGAGAAACTCCCAGCCTCACATAGATTTCGCTGGAGAGACCCACAGGGTTCTAGAAGGTACACAAACCTACCTATCCAGGAATCAGCATCAGAAGGGCCACTTTGCTTGTGGGTAGTGGAGGAAGTGACTGGAAATCAGCAGAGAGCAGAGTGAGGGACATTAGTCCCTCTCAAACCCCTCCCCCACATACAGAGACACAAGGTAGTGACATGGGTTGCCCCACCCTAGCAAATACCTAAGGCTCCACCCCTTACTATGTAATAGGCACCCAAGACAAAAAAAAATATGGCCCAAATGAAACAACATATCAAAGCTCAAAAAATAGAACTAAACAATGAAGAGATAGCCAGACTATTAGATGCACAGTTCAAAACACTGGTAATCAGGATGCTCACAGAAATGTTTGAGTATGATCACAAATAGAGGAAGAATTGAGGGCTATACAAAGTGAAATAAAGGAAAATATATAGGGAACCAAGAGTGAAGGGAAGGAAATCAGGACTCAATCCAACGATTTGGATCAGAAGGAAGAAACAAACATTCAACTACAACAGAATGAAGAAAAAGGAATTCAAAAAAAATGAAAAGAGACTTAGGAACTTCTGGTACAACTTCGAAAATTCCAACATCTGAATCATAGGGGTGCCAGAAGGAGAAGAGGAAGACCAAAAAATTGAAAACTTATTTGAAAAAAATAATGGAGAACTTACCCAATCTGGCAAAGGAAATAGACTTCCAGGAAGTCCAGGAAGCTCAGAGAATCCCAAAGAAGTTGGACCCAAGGAGGAACACACCAAGCACATCATAATTAAATTACCCAAGAATAAACATAAGGAGAGGATCTTAAAAGCAGCAAGAGGAAAGGAATGAGTTGCCTACAAGAGAGTTCCCATAAGGCCATGAGTTGATTTCTCAAAAGAAACCTTTCAGGCAAGAAGGGGCTGGAAAGAAGTATTCCAAGTCATGAAAGGCAAGGACCTACATCCAAGATTACTCTATCCAGCAAAGCTATTACTTAGAATGGAAGGGCAGATAAAGTACTTTCCAGATGAGGTAAAGCTAAAGGAGTTCATCATCACAAAGCCCTTATTATATGAAATGTTAAAGGGACTTATCTAAGAAATAGAAGATCAAAAATATGAACAGTTAAAATGACAATAGATTCACAACTATCAACAACTGAACCTAAAAAACAAAAAAACTAAGCAAACAACTAGAACAGGAATAGAATCACAGATATGGAAATCATATGCAGGGTTATCAGTACGGAGGGGGCAGGAGGAGAATAGAGGAAAAGGTACAGGGAATAAGAAGCATAAATGGTAGGTACAAAATAGACAGGAGGAGGTTAAAAATAGTATAGGAAATGGAGAAGCCAAAGAACTTATATGTACAACCCATGGACATGAACTAAGGTGGGAGGCAGGTTACAGGGTGTAGGGGAATAAAGGGGAGAAAAAATGGAACAATTGTAATAGCATATTCAATAAAATATATTAAAAATATATTTAAACCTTTAAAGAAAATATTTTTCCCAGTGATTCACAGCTTTGTGAATAAATCATAGCCTAGATTATATAAATTTTACATGCACATGACACAGAAATAAAGAGAACAGAAAAAATATATGTCAGAGTCTAAATATCAGGGGGAAAATCCCTTGAGAAGTTAACCTTCACTGTTAATTATACAAAGGAACAGTTTAGGCCAATGCCAGGCAACTCAAGTAACAGAACCACTTTCTTTCCCTCTCCTTATGTTTCCCATCGATAACAATCCTAACCGCCTTCCTTGCAGTCAGTTCTTGTTCATTCTCTCCCTCCTCTTCACTCTCTTTCTCTCCATAGTAACAGTATTTCTTTTCTTCCTTCTGATGCCTCCCTTTCCTCCCTGTTCTTCATTTCAGGTTCATCATTCTTTACATGACTTCATCGTTTCCCAAGCCTTCTCCAAATCATTCTTTCAAGTGTTTGGGCCCTTGACTTTTCAGGCATCCATCAATCCCTGTTTGGTAACACACAGCACTTCAATAAAACACGATTTAGTAAGCATATACACACTGAAACCTGTTCATGAGAGCAGATGAACTGGAAGAAAAAGAAACATGTGCAGAAATCTGGGAGGAGGTACAACCCTTGAGAAAATAAAATTTTCATGTGCCAATCTGTTACTCGTAGCAACTTCTTCACACAACATGTAAATTATTGTCAAAGGATTTTATTTTATTTTCCTTGGAGATAAACATTCCAAATTGTTCAGACACGATTTACTTAAGCTCCTCAATTTTTATCTGAATTCATTAAGTGAAGAACTAATGAGTCAAATGATCACTATTATTTCTTTCATAATAATAATCAGAGTAAAAGCTGGGAGCTTCCTGGATGAGAATGTAGAGAATAGAAACACAATACCAGGCAGCATTAGCCTAACAACAGTGTCAGATAAAACAGAAAACCGTTGCTATAAATAATAATACTTAAATACAATTTTCTCAAATCAGTTATTAGCATTCTTTTTTTCCCTCTCAGAACAAATGAACCTTCCCAAAACTAACTATATTGAGATTATCCAATACCAATAGCAAAGAGGTAGTGGAACAAGACAGCGAAATCAGCAATAGCACGTAAATGACTGGCTTACAGCTGATTTAGGAAAAACAAACAGTGCTGGTATTCTATTTAATATGGCAGTTATAAGTAAGTACAAAGATAGGAAAACATATTGCTCTAAAGTCCCAAAATAACATTTATCACAACTCAGATGCATCTTGAAGGGCTGATGTAGTTGAAAGACAAGGAGCGCTCTTCTGTTAGATCTGGAAAGTGTGCTGTTCATTGAAGAGTGCAACTCAGGATCTACATATAATTGCTTCTTGAAAGTGCAGGCAGCGCCCTGGTTGGGTAGCTCAGTTGGTTAGAGCATGTCCCCATACACCAAGGTTGCAGGTTCAATCCCTGGTGGAGACACATACAAGAATCAACCAATGAATGCATAAATAGGTGGAATGACGGATTGATGGTTATTTCTCTCTCTCTCACTCTAAAAACCAATAAGTAAAAAAAGGAATTTTAAGAGGTAATTAACATTGTAAATTTCATGGAACTCAAAAGAGATCTAAGATTGGTCAGGTAACAGCACAGCAAATGTTTCCCTGAAACATCAAACCATCTTAGCTTTGTCTGTTTCCCTAGTTTAAACTCTCCTGGTTTATAATCTAAATTGTCTGCTTCACAAAAGTGTGAACTGTGAAAAGTTCACACTATTAGATGTTTTTAAAAACCGAGGTCATTGGAATATTTGGAATCAAATACCAGGTGTCACATATCGAAAAATAAACAAGTAACAGAAAAGGAGAAATGAAACAGCCAAAACAGCCTCCCAGAATCCATCATATAAAGCCCTGAGGTAGTCTCATGAAGGAAACCACTTAGCACCTATTTGCTATTACTTTAAACACCTCCACAAAAGACTTTTAGACCACAGCTTCAGGGTCATATTTGAAAGTGACACTAACACTCAGACCAGAAAGAAAAGTCAGGTAACAGGGTACAGCCAGTCAGGAATAGAAGAAAGAGAGCCCGTACAGAGAACACAAAGAATACCAGCAAAGGAGATGGGGTTCAGGTAAGCAGCAAGCTAAACTATTTCACTGACTTTTTCTTGTTTTGTTCTTGGAACACGTTAGATTACCCCCGCATTAACAGGTAGGTTAAAACCATCAAATTCTCTTGGAAGGCTACACTTAGAAAGGAGAAAACTAGAGAAACCAGGTACCCTGGAGGCCTGAGGATCTCATGAGAAGGAGAAATGGGGCACTGCAGGAGAGAAAAATGGTTCGTGACCAGGAGGTCAGGGTTACTGAAGGCAATCATCCAGTTCACTTCTTACAGAGGACACTTCTTACATGTAGTATTCAAACGGCTTCTAGCAATTCCTGAAAGACCCATTTCTCCCCAGAAAGGGTTTCGGTTTATTTCACAGCCACCTTAGAATCCTAGATATGAAAACCCACTCCCATCCCCCATGAGACTAATTTCCTAGGTAACACTAGAGATCCTTATGAAATATGCACATGAATTTATTGTAGCACACTGACAAGAAGGTTATATCATCATGTTAATTTGTATATACTGCTTGCGTTTTCTGTTCAATGGCATTTGTTGCTGAGCTTCTTCAGCATAAAAGTATAGATTAAAACTTAGTATATACTCATCATCATTAGTTATGAAGAAGATGCAAATCAAAACCACAATGAGATACTACCCAGGATGACTCTAATTTTTTTTAAAAAAAATGTAAAATAACAAAAGCTGGGAGATCATAGAGAAGTCGGAACCCTCGTATATTGTGGGTGGGAATGTAAAATGGTGTGGGCACTGTGGAGTCTGTCAGCTCCTCGGAAAGTTGAAGACAGAGTTACCATGTGACCCAGTAGTCCCACAGCCGGGTACATGCCAAAGAGAACTGAAAAGCTGTTCACACAAAATCTTGTAGCGGCAGCATTTGTGACTGCAAAAAGTGGAAACCACTTAAATGTCCATCAACTTATAAACAAGCAAAATGCAATACACACAATGGAATATTATTCAGCCATAAAAATTAATAAAGGACTGATACATGCTACAACATGAATAAACTTTGAAGCTATTGCATTATGCTAAGTTAAAGGATAGATGCAAAAGACAACACATTGTATAGTTCCATTTAAATAAAATGTTCAGATTAGGGAAATCCACAGGGACAGAAAGTAAACCCGTGGTTGCTAGGGGATGGGGGAGGAGAGAATTAGGAATAGGGGTTTTTTTATTAAAAACTTTCTAGAAGTTTTTACTGCTAGAAAAAAAGTGATAGTTGCACAATATTGCTTATATATTAAAATCCATGGCAGGCTATACTTTAAAATGGTTAAAATAGTAAATTTTATGTTGTGTGAATTTTATCTCAATAAAAAAAGAAGTCAGTATATG
Organism: Anoura caudifer; assembly: GCA_004027475.1. Taxonomy (NCBI): domain Eukaryota; kingdom Metazoa; phylum Chordata; class Mammalia; order Chiroptera; family Phyllostomidae; genus Anoura; species Anoura caudifer. The sequence continues at coordinate 18,574 of PVKU01014224.1, forward strand.
CACATTTTGTTTTTATGTGAACACTTTGTAAGTCTACTGTGTTAAAATGCCTACACAGACAATTAAATGAATTCAACAAGTGAACACATGTTCAAATCTCAGATCCAACCAGCAGTATTTCTTTTGAATACTTCATAAGTTTGAATTCCTAAATGAATACATGTTACTTGACTCAACCTTATAAAATATTTAAAGGCATGGAAGACTTTAATGCAGAACACTGCACTTACATGACAACGATCCTCCATGTCCCTTAGATTCCTTTTGGCAGAGGGCAAACTTTTTCTCTAATGGCCCATCTAATTTTAGAACACCGAGGAGAAAAAAGATAAAAATTACAGCCTAATCTTATATAGGTCTATGACAGTTGGTCAATATTAATTGTCCCCTCCATACAATACAGTTTAAAGGAGAGCAGCTCAGAGTAGTTGAGCATATATTCTAGGCAGAATACTCCAATTCCCTTTCTTTAAACAAGTAGTTTGTTCCCCTTAAATTTTAAACTGCCTTTAAATTTTTTCAAGGGATTCTATCGTGAGATTTTTTTAATCTTACTAAGACAAAGAACTAAACATTAAAACACATTATCTCAGGGCTAATAGAGTACTTTGCTAAGAGTTTGCCTTCTGGTAAAACAATAATGGCAATTACTAAACAATTCACTAGCAAAGGCCCAAACAGAACCCTATCACCTAGGCAACGTCGGTGTTCAAATCAAAATTGCTCTTCCAGGCCGAGTGACAGCAGCATGACAGGACAGTACTTGCACCTGACTCTTCGTGTGCTGCATGAAGGGCCTGGACGCAGACAGAGTCAGGGCACGAGGGAGGGACACGGGCCCTCTCGATGCAGAAACCCACCAAGCCATCCCATCACTGTGCTTCTGGCTTTTGAAAGAAATCATCTGTACCTGCCCAGCGCACACTCCTGACCCTGCTTCTCACTGCAGCTTCTACCCCGATGTGCTTCCATTGGTAATGGAGGAAGTGGGGAGGTGACACCTTCCTCTGCATTGACTGAGCCTGAGAAAGAGGGGTGAGGAAAAGCAAAGAGGAGGAAATGAAGTGGACAGGAGAGAGGGCCACTTCCGGAGAGCAGTGGGTTTAGCCACCATTTTCCATCTGGGTTACCCCTCTGATGCCTTATGAATACGTGTCAGTAGGACAGAAGTCTTGATCTGAGCACCCAGCATTCCATCCTCTCTTTTGGGCATCAACAGGCAGTACCTCCCCCGCCCCTCTTCTGAGCAAGCTGCTTCCTCCCCATGCCACGTGGTTCGCTGGGGTGCTCAGTCATACGAAATCACCCTCCTCACCCTCACAAAGTAAAGTAAAACGTGCGCCTTCTCTCACATACAAACACTCCCGTGGAGGTGGACCCATGAACTGAGATCAGATGATCAGATGCTTCTTCGGGATTTTAACTCTGAAGAGGAAACCCCTGGGAGCAGGAAGCAACACCCAAAGCCTTGAGCCTCAAGAGTCTGAGGTTGGGGCCCCTGCCGTTTCCCAAGTTCCAGTTTTTCAAATCTTTTAATTCTCTGAACAATCCACTATATCCCCAGTCTATGCCTTTCCCTCGCTTAGCTCAGTCAGAGTCAGTTTCCTTTACTTACAGCAAAAAACCTTAAGTCGTGTGGCAGGGCTCACGTTCAGAGCATTTTGAGACAAATACAACTTGTAGAAATGCCTTTGGACTTGGGGAAGACGGGAGAGTCGAGGTAAAAACTCCCAGGCTTGGTTTAGCCCCGGAGGCCCACACTTCACAACTGCAAAATAAGGAGTTGAGCTTAGGGATGTTTTTTCCAGCGCAAACCTTCTACAGTCTAATGAATGAGAGGGAACTGAGTGGGGGGATGGCAATGCGGTGCTCCAAACACACGTGTGCTTTGCCAATACAGCTTCAGAGGACTGGGTGGAACTTTTTGCAAAAGCTGTGGGTGCTTCAGTACCTTAGGCCTCTACCACTGTGAGGAATCAGCTCTCAGCTCTCAGTCCCTAGACAGCTTTTGCCAACCCAGCCAGATGCCACAGTTTAAAGGACACATCCACGCTGACTGAAGCTGCTGCCGATAAGGGGCTGCTGCCTTGAACCCATACAGGGATCCTGCCAACAGCTGCCATCTCTAGAAAGGTGTCAGACTGTGGTGACCTTATGATTCTCAGGCACCCAGCCCTTACCACTTTAGTATGAATCACTTTTAGAATTTGAGGGAGAGAAGAGATTTCCAGCTTTTGCATATATTTCTTGAGGAGAATCAACAGAATTTTCCTACCAGTAACTTTGTGGGGTTTACTCCCAGAAGGTGTGTGTAAGGGAAAGCAGACGGATCTGTGGAAATTTCTAGGCTCTAGGATCCAGGATGCTATGTCCGCGTGTCTTCTCTCAGGTGGCTCTCAGTGCAGAACGATGAGACAGCTATGCCAAGAAGCACAAGAGGAAAACCAGGGGTTGTAGAACCTATCCCACTTCCTAAAGAAGAGTCTGGGTAAATGAAAGTAGTTTTCCCAGCAACAATTACTCAACTTACTGCAACAAATGGTATTATGAGTCCCCAGGAACTCGTAAATTCTAAAAAGTGTTTAATGGAAATAAATGGAACAGCAACTGAGGGCACCATCTTTGGTTCTGCTGATCTTGTGAGTGGGAAAACTCTGTAGAGCAAAAGATGTTTTTGAAACTAAGACTTCCCAAGTTAATTGGGATGTCCAGAAAGTTGGGGCCAAAAGAAAAGATGTTGCCAATTTTTTTTAAATTTTCTTACACATTCCTCTCTTCTATTGTTAAATTACACCAAAGTCCCAAATAGGTACCACAAATGAACAGAAATCTCATCAACAAGCCAAAGATACAATAACAGTTTATTCTCAAATTTAATTGTGTCGTTATATGCGGGACCACAAGAATGGGCGTACTTAAGGCTTGTCAATGACTATAGAATCAGGTAGAAAAGACCGAAATGGCACACAGACAGGCAAGACATGGTAGAAGAGCAAACGATGAAGAAGAGGAACAGGAATAGACTATTATCCCCTCTTTACTCACAGGTACTGAACGTAGGTAAGAAGGAATGAAGGAGATGGATATTTGTATGAATAACTCACAAACCAACACTAAAGGATTTCTGAGTTCTGGCAGGAAAGCTTCTAGATCACAGGTGGGAAATGCAAGGCCCTCCACCTTGTTCTGTGCGGCCCGGCACACCTCGTTTCTACCCGGTGGCAGCACCGAGCTCTCGCTTAACTGTTAAGGAGCAGTTACATTTATACCGTCCTAAAATTACATCCGGCCCTTTGAAGGCCACCTCAAGGCTGAAGTGACCCCCAGTGAAAATGAGTTTGACACCCCTGTGCTAGATGTTGCTAACCCTGAGTGTTATATTTTACCACCTAATTTCAAGTTACATTTCTTCCAAACGGAGGCAGCACAGGAGAGAAGGTATTTTGCCGTAACCAGTAACCAGGGTGTGATCTCATCGAAGCTTGATAGACCATCTGTATGAAACAGTCCTAGGAAGTAGCTCATAGGAACTGAAATAGCTAAAGCATCATTTCAGAAACTGTGCTCCGTGTAAAGTAGTTCATTCAGGGGTGTCCAGCCCGCAGGCCGCATGCAGCCCAGGATGGCTACGAATGTGGCCCAACACAAAAATCATAAATTTACTTAAAACATTATGAAATTCTTTTGTGATTACATGTTGCAATGAATTTATTATGGGGCCCAAGACAACTCTTCTTCTTCCCATGTGGCCCAGAGATACCAAAAGGTTGGACACCCCTGAATATTAATAGGTGTTTCACAAACAGCCCTTCCGTAATCAAACAACTGGGAGACAGTCACTTTATGGAGATGATCAATGAACCTGAGCATCTGAAATACTCTTGGAAGCCCTGGATTCAAATAGCATGTCTATCCTTATATAAACTAGTTTTTCTAAAAATTACTCGATCATAGAACCATTTTTTTACTTAAATATTATTTAAATCATTTGAGATAGTGTCCCAAAGCATGTAATTTGGGAGATATAGAACCACATGAATTCATAAACTTACAGAAGGCTAAATTCCTAAAGGCTAAATTTTTCACAACTGTAGACATCTTTTTCAGTTTATATATGACACCAGATATAAGAAAATTTCAAGTTCAACCTGAGCTTTAGTGCATTAGTTTAGAATGTGTCATCTTTTGAGAAACAAAGTGCTAATTCTGTTTCAGCCACTCATCAGCTATGAAAAATTACACAACTTAACTTCAATAAATCTCTTTAGGACTGAGAAAACCATTAAGATGTGTATAAATCATTTAGCACTATACTCAGCACATAATACTTAAAAATGATAAGGAAATCAGTGGATAACAACAAAGTAGGTCCATAAATAAAGACCTAAACAGAATTCTCTGAGAAGTCCCATTTTCATTAGTGCCTTAATAAAGAATTAGTGTTTAATTACAGACCTATAGGCATGCATGTGTATTTTTATATATGCCCATTCATTTTTCTTAATTTAACAATTTTTAAATTAATTATGTGTTCCTCAAACAGACCAAGTTTTCTCATGACTTAAAACTTTTGGGTTCATTTCCCTTTGTCTGGAATGTCTTCTCCCAGGTGTGCTTACTGCTTGTTCCCCAAACTCCTTAAGATCCTTCACCTGTGAGGAACCTCACCTTTGAGATCTTATACGATCACCTTAGCAACAGTCCCCACCCACCTACCCAAAACAGTAATCTCTATTTTTCTCCACAAGCACCAAACACCACCTGACGAACTACATTCATACTTGTTATTTCTTTATCGTGTGATTTCCCTACAAGAATATAAGGTCCATGAGGCCTTGTCTATTTTGTTCATTCCTATGTCTTCATCTCCTTGAATAGTTCCTGATCCATAATGGGTGTTCATGAGTATTTGCTTAAACAGTCTGAAGATAAGCATCATCTCCTCCTAAATCTTCTGGGGGCGAAAGTAAACACTAAATGACATTTTTCAAGTCACGTCAGTATGTTGCCTCTTTTCTTTAAAAAGTGTTTTAAAATGTCAAGATAAAATGCAGAACCTTATCTTAAAATTGAAATCTACAACACTAATATAAGTATTTATCCCTTATAGTCACAAATTATCCTTTATGCTCTCTCTCCATGTATTGCGAAAAGCATATATCAATAATTAAGTGGAAAACAATTTCCCGGATTCCATAGACTTACCCTAACAAATCCTCCCAGAGGCTTTCAATTTTAAAAAGAATAGTAATGTGGGGCTTGTCTATAAAACCATTGATAATGTTTGGATATCCTGGATTAAATACAATAAAATATATTAAAATAGACAGACTGACAATCACCAGAGGGGAGAGGGGAGGGAATGTCAGGGGAAAAGGGGAAGGGTTTACAGGAACAAGTATAAAGGACACATGGTTAGAAACTAGGGGGGTGGAAATAAGAGGGAGGTGGGGAGGGATGGGGGGTGGGCTGGGATGGGAGTAAAAGACAGAAAACTGTACAAGAACAACAATTAAAATAAATTTAAAACTCAAATAGAAAAACATCAAGCTCTTCTGCATCCCATTGAACCCCCAACTGTACGGGCTCGGCAAACAAGGATCTATAAGCACACTGTCCAATGAGCACGCTGCATGCACATCCCCTCAGCGGCAGAAGAGTCCGGCCCCAGGCCAACATCTCACGGGCCCCATCCCCCCTCCCCCC
>PVKU01014225.1:0-24213 GCA_004027475.1 Anoura caudifer
AAAGAAAGAAAGAAAGAAGGACTTCAACTCGATCCGTGGGTTGTAAATGAAGTGGTAATGAATACGTTATTTTAGAAATGCAGTAAAACCCGTGCGTGTCGGTAAGAGCCCGTGAGTTTCCTGGGCTTCTGTTGTGTCACGGTCCCCGTGAAGGGGAAGGGGGAGGGGGAGAAGAATGGAAGTCCGTCCCTGTGCCCCGGAGCCCGTGCCCACTGGTCAGGTGCCTTGGCCTCTGTTCGGAGACGTTTCCTAAGAATTGCAGATGCCCCGAGAGGCAGGCAGAAGAAATGCAGCAGCCGCGCTGTCCTGTCCGCTATTGTGCGCGGAGTGGGTTTCTGAATTTTGAACGATAGTAAAATCCATAGAAATCCCAGGGGCCGTGCATTGTTGCAATTACTCCCTACGTGTCCGTGACAATAATTAATCTCCCAGCGCACCATGGGCAGGACAGTCACACGGTAGCAGGGACTCCGTGGTGACATCTATGGGAAGGGTACAATGCGTCCCCTGGGGATGGCAGTGTTGTGAGAAGCCGTCACCATTCACAAAGGACATGCAGATGTTTAGTGCAAGGTCAGGCGACATTTAATTTGCATTTGTCCTGCATGGCTTTTCTGAGAGCTGCTGAGCGTTCTGAAATGCTGCTAGGATCTTTTGAAAATGAAAACCCGTTACCCTGGCTGGTGTGGCTCAGCGGATTGGACCAAAGCGTTGCCGGTTCTATTCCCAGTCGGGGCACATGCCTGGGTTGTGGGCCAGGTCCCCAGTAGGGGGCGCATGAGAGGCAAACACACATGGATGTTTCCCCCTCTTTCTTCCTCCATTCTCCTCCAAAAACTTTTTTAAAATAAATAAGTAAAACCTGCACTTGAGCCTCTCCCCAACTCCACCCTTTACTGTTACAGCAGGAGGTAAAATATACTTATCAGCTCAATATGTTTCACCTGAATATTCTGGCAAATGACACTGGATTGTCCTTCCTCCATTTTGTCCGTCAACCCTGTGTTTGCCCCTCCTCTTGCCCCTGCCCCCCCCATTCCAACACAGTTTCAGGGAGTGTCTCCCTGTCACGTGTTTAACGTGGGGACCGAATTCCACAGGCGACATGGCAGACAGCAGGCCCTCCCTTTGTGGGCTTTTTGGTACAGCAACTTCCAACCTGTGCCACCGCGACAGACTCACAGCCATGTAAGGGGTTAAGACTGTTCCAAGGCGTTGTGCCAAGCACGCAACTGTGACACCTGCTGAACGGCACACGCCGTAGCCTTGCGTGACTGATCGGGGGGACGTTTCCGGTGAAAGCCGAGGGACACAGTATAATTCTTCAAAGTTCCCACGATCCGTCATCCGTGCCTGCCCGGCTTTCCGATCCATCAGCGTGCTGTCATTCGGGGTGTTCGGCGGGGTCGTGCCACGGCTCTGCCCCGTCCGGCTTGGGAACACCTTGGGATGTGCGTACCTTGCTCCTCGTGTTCGGAGCTTCAGTTTCTTCTTTCCCATTTTCGACGCTAGGTTTTTCCGTGCGGAGAGCCCGTGGGCTGCCTGGGGAGCCGACACAAAACCCGAGGTCTATTTTCCTCTTGGCCACAGTGTGAGGAGGGACCTGAATTGGTCCCCGCAGAGCCGCTCGCAAAAGTTTGCTTCACCAAGATGCTGTCTTTACCTTGGGAGGAGGGTGAGACGTGTCCCAGAAACACGAACAGAGCCCGAGAAGAGACCTTATCACGCCCACCTTCCCCAACCGTGCCCAGAAATGCCAGCCGCGCTTCCTTGCCCAGCGCTGCTCAATTCCTGTCCTGTAACTCACACCTGGGGCTCCAGGATGCCTGATGTGGGTTTTCCATAACTGGTAGCTGAAAAATTGTAACCAGGTTTACACACTTCGAGAATGGTTCAGAGGATGAGTATGTTAGAGAGCCGTGGCGAAGTGCCTACCGATGACATGATACCCAGGATTTGTTTCAAAATACTTGTGGTGAGAAGTTGTAGGTGAATACATGAACCGGATTAGTTAAAAACTGGTTACTTCTGAAGCTGGTGATGAGTAGTTATTTGGATATTATAACCGACTCTCTGATTCCGTGGGTTTCTGAAAATTTTTATTAAAAATTAAAAATTATAATTTCTGTGTACCCTCCTTAGAAATAATCTTATATTTTTTAACTGTAGTAATACAGGTGATTTGAGTGCTGGGTTATATCATATTTCAGATTAGGGTTAATATTTTTAGCAAGATTCTTACACTTGTCAGTTTATCCATTACTTCTTTCACCTCTCCATTACAGAATTGATTTTAAACAAACCCTGCCTCTGAATTTCCTGCTTTGATTTATAAAATCTATTCATTCTGACTAATCTTCTAACTTTTACGTGAAGATCCTGCCTCCGGCTGTTTCTACAGTGTAAAATTGGCATCAGGTTTCCCGAGTCTGTCGACAGAAAAGTCAGCCCCAGCCCTTTGCCTTGTGCATACCTCGCATTTCCTGGAGGGTCACCTATAATTTTGTCCCGTGAAATGCCTGCCCGTCTTGGCCTTCACCTCTAAATGTTGGCTGGCGCTGGGCCACTGAGCACAGCTTTTCTTGGCCACGAGTGGGGAACCGTTGCTTTCCATCCGGGCCTCCTTGCATTTTGACTTGTGTGGCAGACTTTTAATTACTCGTAGTTGTTCCTGAGATCACGCCGTAAAAGTTTATAGGATTTAACGGAAGCCTTAGGAAGAACAGCTTTGAGTTAATCGCATAACACAGAGTCCCTTGAACCTGCTACTAGATGGGAATATTTTACAGCCTTCTGGTCCGTCCTCACAAGACCTGAGGACACAGCCCATTCTTATTTCCGACCTTCCTGCATTTAATGGGCCCCGGCTGCCCCTGGCCATCACAGGTGACCGGAGCAGACCTAGCCATTGGCAGAGGCCAGGTTGCCATGGTTTCCGAAGATGAGGAGAGCAAGTTACCTCAGCCCAGCATTTCAAGATCCCCAAATCAGTCCCTGCTGCCTGAAACCTGGCTGGGACAGGAGGGGTCAGAGAGTCCTCGGGGGCAGGAGACCCTCTCCCTTGCCTGTCCTTCCTAAGTGGTGCCTTTTACGTAGGACATGGACGCATGGTCTTGAAGATGACAAATAAAAAATCTAAGGGGGAGACATTTGAAAACAAGAATATAAAATCCTAAGAAAATTCAGTCGAAGGTGGTATCGGCTTCTTGTTCCCTCCTCCCAGCCACCCACTCCGGCACCTTCCACCTGAAGCCTGCGTGACTGGTCCCCTCTAGGGGTTGCCGCTGCCTGGCACTGGCAACAGCACGTACAGCTCTCGTTTTCAGGGGGCGAGGGGTGTGGGCTTGCGGGTTCCCCTGAGCCCGTGCTGCTCACCAGCCCCCAGGTGGCACGCACATCACCCCCACTGCTCTGCAGAGAGGGGGTGCGATGCCGGTGCATCTCTGCGGTACAGGGCTGACCCCGCGGGCCCCAGCCACCACCCAGCCATGGCCCTCGCGAGCAGGCTACGCTCCTAAACAGTCCCGTGGAGTCCAGGGACGCTGGGGCCCGCGGCGAGGTTATATTTCAGAGCTCAGAATAATCAGTATCCACTGCACCACATTATTTTTGTCTAGGCTGAGCGACGCAGGCAACCCGGGCTTTCGGTGGGATGGGGTCCTCCAAAATGAGGTGATGTGTATGCCCCACGCCCTTCCTGCAGTCATGCCCAGAACAGAGAGGGACAGCCGGTGTGGTTTGAGACTGGGGGTCAAATGATGGGCGTCACAGAACACTCCGGGTGAGCTCAGACACTTGAGGTTCTCCATGCCTGATTTATACCCTGGCATAGGGCCAAGTCTGGTAGATGTGTGAGGGGCACTTCAAGAGAAAATACTTGAAGTGCAGTATTCTATAGATGTTATACAGGTCAGGTATCTTCAGATGTTTAATTCTTGTACCATACTTCTGTTTGTTTTCCCCTCTAAGTCACTATAAAGATGTCATCTAAAGATGATGTCATCATATTTAAGACCGGGTACAAAACAACACTCTGTCGGATCGGATGCAGGTAGGCCACCTTCCTTATAACCTGCAAGCAGCAGGTTTGGCACAAAGGAAAACCGGAGTATTAAAGCAGCAGGTTAAATCACTAACGGGTAAAACCGCTTCGTCCTGGGCTTCGGCACATTCCAACAATCAGTCAGGCCTGTTGCCCCGTATGCCAGACTGGGGGCCCCTGCCAAGACGCCGTGTGTTCTGAGATTTATGCAAACTCTCCAAAATATGGGTTCCGTGTCCAAGGGGATCAACCTGATGATTTTAAAGGAATTAGCCCAAAAATGTAGAGTATTTCAAAGAAACTCCTGTTGGCTGAGCTGGTCATCTTATTTCTGCTGGATTTGCGATGGCGTTAAAATAAGGATTTGTGCCGGAGCAGCGACCTTTGGTGTTTGCAGATTGGGAAATGAGTGTGCATGTGTGATCAGTGTGCGTGCATGTCACACTGGTGCTCACGGTCACATGAACACTAGAATAATGTGACTCTACAGACAAGTGCCATGTACATTGGGGCTAAGAGCAACACTCAGTATTTTGTTACTAATATGTTCCAGTTCAATGTCAGATGTGTGCAAAAGTTTTAAATCATGTATGAAATCATTTGTTACAAACTTCCTCCCATGTAAATTTTAAAAAGAGGAAATTCATATGCCCCTATGTGCAAACGTTCTTTCTTTTACCAAAATCCTTTTGGGGGGGGGAACCTACATACAACATTCCTAACTGTAATTTGGGAATTAGACCAATAGTTAAAAACACATTTTTGTGATTCAGAGTCAAGGTTAGAACTGTTCATTTAAGGCCAGCAAAGAAACTATTTCTTCAAAAATAATGAACTTCCTTCTAAGAAAATGAGTCAAAATGAGTATCGTTATAAACTGTCCAATATTTGTGGCGACAAAGCTCAATTGCTGTTTTGTAGTGCACCTTTATATGAGGCATTTATTTTTAAAATCTCCTTCTAAGAAAGTAACCTTCACTAGTGAATTGAATGCATGATGTGACAAACTCTGAAATATTTTCTCCAACAGTCACTAAATTACACTGATCACTCGGCTGCGGGAGGAAGGAACTTTATATTAATGGATACTGTAGCGACCCTCCCAGTATTGGCTTCATCTTTTTATTTTCTCTGATTAATAGGAACCCTGCGTAATAAGACATCGATAATTGGACATTTAGAATTGACCCAGCTTTTAAAAAGCTAGAGCTAATATTGTCTGTCCACTAGCACTGAAAAAGAAAAAGTAAATAAAAATAAAACTAGCAGTGCAGTGTTTGATACAAAATTTAATTTTTAAAAAAGAGAAAGAATAAAACAGTCCTTTCCTCCATCCAACTAAGTGTGGTTCTCTTGCTCTGATGGAAGGAAGCCCAGTTTAACTCCATGGACCAAATTAAAAGGCATTGCCTTACGTCAGACATGTGGCTGGGGAAGCTTTAGTAGCCATCTGTCCACTTCAGGTTCATGAGGTTCGTCCGCGAACATGACCTCTGGTTGTGACTCTCGCAAAAATAATTGATTTGTTGCTTGAGACACAGGCTCCTGAAATCAGAGGCCCGTTCCTACCTTTCTCAGCACTTTTGGTCGGAATGTAAAAGAATTCCTGTCATAAAACTATCACCGTAGATGTCCCCTCCCTCATTAGACGAGGACTCAGCTAGTGAGGTTCATCTGTTTTACGTATGAGGCTCAGGGATAATGCGATGGACACTTCAGAAGCTGAGTTAAATGGGCAGTGTTTTTTGATCAATAATGAGATCATTGATTAGCAAACAATGGATTACAAGCTCTCTTCCAGATCTGTCAGTAATTTGTATTCTTACTCCGAGGACATTCAACTGTCATCATGACACCGGCACCCAGGGACCCAGAACGCTCTGAAGGAGTGAGACTTAAGTGACCTGGGTGGGGTCCCTAACTCGGTGCCAAGCAGCCTAGGGGTCAAACTCGAATTCGTCCAGACATGAGTTTCTGATCCCAGGCTTGCTACTTAGCTGTGCAATCTACAATCAATCTTGTAGTTTATTAGGGTCAGAGTCCTATTTTTACAAGTGAGATAAATTGAATATTTATAATTCTCCTTCCACTTTTAAAAAAATCCATGGTAATAAATGCTAAAGAAACTGATCATCTTAAAGAATCGTGGGAGGTCTTACTGATGATAGAGACTCTCAGAGGCAGGAATCAGAAAGTTCACATGGACAACCAATCTGGAATTGAAATTGATAAGATGGTACTTACTAAAATTGGCAAAAAAAATTGTTTTTTAACTGCAGCTTGTTAGAAGTAAAAAGACTGGCTTTGGGAAAGCAAACCTGTGGGTTGAAAAGGTAGTGATCAATAAAGTCATAAATAAGCAATAAATAAGACCATAGAGGAATTGGCTAGAATGTGTGTATATACATATATATATGAATATTCACATATACATTATATACACACACACCTTATCCCCGTTGAATATGAGACTTTTTTTCTTTATGTCTGTGGAACATTCATGTAAACTGGCTTTATAATTAGCCACAAAGTTAATCTTAATAAATATAAACACTAGAAGTTTTGCAGGACACATTCTCTGAACAAAATCCAATAAAAATAGAAACAAAGGATTTAAAAAGTGACCAAAATCTTACTTACTTTGAAATTTGAAAATGAAATTTATAGATAATCCTTGTGCTAAAGAGAGAACACAAAAAGAAATGTCGAACAATCAGAAAGCCACCGAACACTTATCAAAACCTATGGATTCAGTGATAATTGTACCCATTGGAAAAAGGATAGCCTGAAATGATTTTACTACTAAAGACTGAAGAATAAAAATAAATTTGGTACTCATCCCAAGAAACAAGATGGCAAAGAAAGAGAGAGTTCTTCCTTATCTCTCTGACTTGTCGTCTGAGTGCCCAGGAGTCCAGCTGACGTTCCTGTTCTTTGTCTGTCTTCACGCCCTCGGGGGTCACCCCTCGCCTGTCCTGAAGAACTATTCCTATCCCGAACACTCCCCAATTTCTGTCTTTGCCTGGCTTTGTCCCTGACCTTCCGTGGAATCTTCCCTTAGATTAAATAGGCACCTGAAACCTAACTCATCCAAAACAACCTTGATACCTACTCCTCCTCCCCCCAACTTAATTTTTTGTTTCAATTGTTTTTCTATTTCCCAAATGGAAACTCCATCCTTCTGCTTTCTCAGGCACCCTTGACCTTGTTCTTTCTCCTTATACCCAGTTCTTCAACGGGTGTCATCGCTGAGTTCCGCAAAGCAGATCACGACAACTTTAGGATGAACTCTCCTGACGCTAACTTGGTTCCGGGCATCAGCTCTCCTGTCTCACTTTGGTCCCTGGTGCCAAAAAGGTTGGGGACCGGTGCTCTTAAAGGGACCACGAGTGCAATCAGCTGCTAGAACTAAGACCACATAATAATGAGCTCAGGAGAGTTGCCGCTGCTACCACGGAACCCCAGCGCCTGCTTCGTGGGGCTGGAGAGTCTGAATCTGCAACACCTAGAAAGTTCAATGAGAGAAGACAGTTCAGAGGAGGGTTTGGATCCAATCCAAGCCCCTGGCAGTGGTAAAACGAGGGAACGAGGAAACTAAGGCTGCCGCTGGGGAAGCAGTTTAATTCGCTGCGAGTCTTTTTCTCTCTCCCCTTGCATTCGGGCATTAAAGAGAGTGCAAGAGGGTCGCACTCAGGCTTTCTGGGCATTTTTTTTTAAGAACTGAAGGAAGGATGAGGCAGCCACAGCACGGACCGTTTTGGAGGATACCCCAAAGCCCATATCACCAAAAATCGTGGAGACACCTGATGCTCTTACACACCCATCCATCTCCGCCCCACCCAACCTCTTCCCCTCAGTCTCTCCCCTCCTCCTCCAACCTTAGGGTGAGGCAATGGTGCCGCCGTAGAGACTGTTCGCTCAGGAGGCCGTGTTGGCATAAGGATCCTCCTCTATAAAGTTCAGGCCTTGGGTCACTGCACTGAAGACGCCATCCGAGCGATCCGAAAGTATCTGATGCTGGTTTTAGTCGCCCGTAGCACCAGTAGGGCTTCATGGAAGCGACTGGGAAGTGTTTGAGTAGCCTGGGCTGATGCACAGAAGATGGCGTATGGAAAGGCCAAGTGGATGCAGGAGGCGGCGGCTGAGTGGCGGGTGGGGCAGAAGTGGAGAGAGGTGGACACGTCAGGCCACGCCTCAGAGCGGACGTCTCTGGGGCCACCTGAATTCCATGGGGACTCGGGGCGGGGGGTGGAGAGAGAGAGAGAGAGGGAGGCAGGCACGTCTGCGTTCCATTGGCTTCCACTTCTCAGCAGCCTGGTTTCTTAACAACGTGGGGTGTTTGAAACTCTGAGCGTGGCTGTTCTGCCTGAGCCCCTGGGCTCTGCTCTTTGCAGAATCAAAACCATCCACAGGTCTAGGCGGTCGGCCAGGTGGAGCGGGGCAAAGGGGGGGAAACTGGGACCACGGTCATAGCATAAACAATAAAATATTTTTTAGAAAAAATCCACAGGGCTAAGCCCAAAACTTTCATTGTTCTTAATATCCGTGCAGAAGTTTTGTGCATTTGTGCTCTACCGAATAACAGCTTCCATTTTGGGGTCGCTGCAAATATGGATGATATCATAGCTTCAAATGTTCTTGGCCGTGTGTCTCGGAGGCCTAGCAGTGGAGTTGGTTAAAACAGTGCATTGATTTTCAGTTTTGGTGGATTTTATAAAATCGACTTGACAAGCACTTGGTCTACTTTTTGAAATCACACCAGGGTTTTCTGAAAGAGATGTTACCGTGGACACTGAGAAGCATCTTTCATCCAATAGCTGGAGATGGTTCAGCGCGGTTGGTGGCTTGCACACCTTTCACTGTGAATCAGGCCGAGGCTCTTTTTGTGTTTATTTACTTTTCTTTTCTGTTTTCCATCTGCGTATGCCATGTCGTCTTAAAAATGATGCTGACTCCTTTTCTTATCATTCTCTGTTGTTGAATTATTTCTTATCATTATATCTGTTGAGTGATTTCTTGTTATGTGGACAATTCTGAGCTTCCTCTAGTTACCAGTGATTTCATTTGTGATTTTGTAGTGTCCTACAAAGTAATGCCTACTACATATTATAAACAGAAAACTAAGTAAAGCAAAAAGTGAAAATAACCTTGGACTTTTTTCTAGTACCTATACAGTTTTTCCTGTGTATGTGAAGATGCTGGTATATTTGGACTTTAAGTACTGATACTGGTTCACCTCCTTCCCTCCCTGCCCCCATGACCATGTTGTCAAACCACCCTTGCTCTCTGGAAGATGAGGCCACTTCGGATGCCGTAAATTTGCATAAGCATTGTCACCTGTGTCTAGACTGTCTCACCTGTCCTGTGGGTCTCACCCTCCAATAGCGAACACTTAATTTTACTCCGGTTTAATATTCATTTTCAGAAAAATAGGCCCCACTATTTATTATAATTATTCTCTTAAAAATATTTTCTAATATTTGGGCTATTTAATGTTGTTTTCTTATGAAATGTAGAACCAACTTATGAAATTCCAAAACACAAAACAGATAAATAATTGGGGCATTTTTTATTACAGGTACATTAAATTTATATAGGAACTTCTATCAAATTCGCATATCCAAGTTACCAAACCTCTACAAGACAAGGTATAGTTTTTCATATTTTCATGCTTGATATAAACATTTTAACAATGTTCTCATAGAGGAACTATCTGAGTATATATTATCTTCCTGAGCTTTATTTTAATTGTAACATGTATATAAGTAACATACTGAGTTTTGTGGATTAATTTTTAATGAGCTGACATAATAAATCCCAAATTACTACTTTATTAAAAGTGTTTATCAAAATAGGTAGTTATATAGTAACATACATATACAACCTATAAACATATTTTATTTAAATATATATCTACTTATGTATAAAGAATAGCATTGCACTTGAAGTTTTTAAGGTAATTCATGATGAACTTTATTGATTATTTGAATAAAACTTTTAAGGAGAATCAATTAATTATATACTTTGAATATAAATACACACATGTAATACATGTATACTGTTCTTTTTAAAAGTGTTTTAAATAATCACAATTGAACTTTATCAAAGGTTAGTTCTGCTTCTCTGGAATTTATCATAGTGCTTGCAATATTTTTGTCTATTAGCATCCTTACTCACGAGTAAAGAACTCCTTTGAATGCTATTAATTGGTATATTGATTTTGCCCAGTACAATTGGAATCTATTATCTGTGATTTAGTTCATATTTTTCATTTATAGTCAAAGTGGATTAGAATGTAGCTGACATTATTTTGTAATCCCTTATTGAATTAGGAAATCAATATTGTGCTGGTTATATATCTTTGATGGTTTTGTTACTTTCATTACATCCTGAAATTGTAGATGTAGAATTGGTATAGTCTATCTTGATTAATGGATAATATTTTCTGTGATTAGTATTTTTGATGTGGATGAGTTGTTAGATGAATTAATCATCAAAATTTTACATGTGAATTATTTGGTTACATTTCTTTTAGTAATTGGTATTTCCCTAAAAATCATTCATAGCATGCATGTTTTCAAATATGTTTTTGTAAGTGAGGTATCACAATCTTATTCTTTATCTCTGTGCTGGACATCACTGAATCAATTTTATTTCCAATTTTGTAAAATCTTTCTTCAGTTTCTTGAGTTAATTTGCCTTCCATAATTCTATATTATTTCCTTATAACATAATCTTCGGCGTATTTTTCAGATTTCATGCTGTTTTTAAAAACAAGGTTTGTGTAAGCTTTGTAATTGCCTTTCCTAGGATTTCTTTATTTCTTTATTGTATTACAAAAAAAATTTACTTGAATGCTTAATTTATTTTCATTTTTGTTGTGAAATATTTATGATTCATCATATTCTCATTGTCCTTTTTCAAAAATTTACTCCTTGGTTATGGCATGTAAATAGCGTGATTGTAATTTCACCCTACATGGTTTACAATCATATGCGGCTTCTTTGGTATAAGGGTGGTTAAAAGACCTTTGAGTGCAGTGATGTCAGGGAAGCAGCGCAGTGGAGCGTCCCCAAAACTGACAGAGTCGGCTTTTCAGATGCCTGTAACCCAGTCAAAACTGGGACAACCAGAGGAAGCCTGGTCAGGGAGGAGGGCGATACCCCCGGGCAAATCAGCCCCGCCCCACACCTCCCACTCCGCGTGCCCAAGAGCCCCGGCAGCGGGCTGGTGCTGGGTGTGGGTCGAGGGGGGGGGGGGTTCATCGGGGAGAGCAGGGTGAACCTTTGCTCTCACACCCTTGTTTGCGCACGTTTTGATCAGTCTGGAGGTGCCTGCGGGGCCAGTGCCGAGGCTGACTTCGCGGCACTACCCCTCACGGAGCGCAGCAGCTTTCCTAGGAGCATCTTCAGAAAGTGGTTGGAGACACCTCCGCCCCCATCCCCCGCGCCCCCTGCAATAGCTTCCCAGAGCTAGAGGAGAGCGTGCAGGCAGCAGGCAGATCCAGAGCCTGGGGGGGCGGGGCCCCCGGGGAGGGGGGTGTGGCTCCTGGAGGAAGGAGGGCTCAGAAGGGCTCCCCACGTGCCCCAGGGACTCTGGCGTGCCAGTCACGTGCCCAGGGATGGGCGCACACCCAGAAGAGACACAGAGGCGCTCAGACTCACCCCAATGGTTGGTGTGGGTGCAAAGGCGAAGCCAGGGCTGCAGGCCACTGGGCTCCTGGGTGGCCTCTGAGACTCTCCGGTCAAGGGCAAGGCCATGAGGAATTCCCTGTGTTTTCTTTTAAGAGTTTTACCTGTTGGCGCTTATGTTTTTAGTTGTTGATGCATTTTGATTTCAAATACGTTAAAATATGCAAGTTAAAGGAAAAGGCTAGGAAGGAATATTTTAACAAGCTTATTTTCAGAACACTTGTGAATATTCTGTAAAAAAGTTGGAAATGACACTCTATTAAATAATTATCTAATGTCATTTTATGTGTTGATACTAAGAAGCTGGAAGAGGTTAAATGAGCTTTATTTAAATTACGACACCAGAAAAAAAGAGCAAGATCTTAGAACCTAAGTGTGAGTTCAATACAGGTTTGGTACAGAGTCATGTGTTATAGGGAGAAGTTGTAATTATCTGGCATTTAAGAAACTTCTTTGCCTCCCTCAACAGCAACAACAAAAAAATAGGCATTTCTTACTGTTCCAAGAGACAGAGCACCACGTTGCCGACCCATAATCTCTGACCCTTCACCTGATTAGTGCAGGTCACAGAGAAAAGCGAGGGACATGAGAACCCACCGTTTAAGTTCGGCTTCCCAACTCCTATGGGAAATCGGGTGTTGGTTAGTTGGGCTTCTCATCACTTTGCTTTTATAACCCAATTAAAACACTACAACTACACACCACGAGAAAGACACTCACACTCGGCCCTTGCTCACGGCTTCCCCATTAACAACAGTCTTGCACACCCCTGGGTCACCCCTCTGACGAGTGCAAATGACGGCTCAGAGATAGTGGTGCCACTCGGTCCAAGTTCGCCGTTTGAACTCGCGGAGCCCAAGGGCATCTCGTACCATAGAGATGAACATCACTTCTATATTTTATCATTCATTTCATCTCTCTTCGGACATGGTTTAATATAAGATGCAGACTTGGATGTAATAAAACTAACATTTAAAAATGCCTGCAACGCATATTTTTATGACATGGGGTTTTCTGGCATTCTTTAAATTTGAAAAATTACGTTCCAAGTAACAGAACCCTGACTCCTCAGAGGAAGGCATACATACCTGCCGTTCCCTAGGTGGGCAGGGGGGCATCACAGGCGACCTGCTGTAATCAAATCTCCGCTGATGGGAAAGATGTGCTGAATCGATGGTGTATGAAGAATTTAAGTAATATTTCTACTTCTAAGAAGTCACTGTAGAGAAAATTGAGTCATTTCTCATAGGCACATGTGAAAAAGGACCCTCATCAGCGAGAACCTATGCTAAACGTAATTTCCCTGAAATAGGTTTTACAGTGATTGAAGCTCGAGTCACAGCAAATCATTCTCGACGCATGTGGTGCCCTGCTTACATTATTTGCAACTGTTTCCAGAACAAACAAAGAAATACTGTTCTGTCATCTCCTGCTCGTCATAATTTCATTACAAAACCAAGATTCAGCCACAGCCTTCATTAGTTTTAGGAGAAAATGGAGTTGTGTCACTTCATGAAAATCTTTTCCAAAATGTACTGTGAAATTTAGTGGAATTCACAATTTGCAGGCACATAAAATGCTATCATTATCTAACAGCACAATGCTTCTCCTGCTCGGAAGTGCCCAGAAAAATTGTTCTATTGCAGGGGGAAAGATAGATCGGCTTTCGCAAATCATCTTTGTTTTATTGACTTGGTCTCTCAAACACTTAACATGGACACAGGAGCTAGGGACCTCTGAGTTCAAGGTCACTACGGAGTCAAGAATCCTGAGCTACCGAAAGCTGAATCAAAGGTAATCACTTTGAAGGAAGCCAGGCAAGTGTTGTCCTGAGACACTGGTTCTAACAGAAAATGCTGTTTGAACTTGACCTTCATGAGGGGAGCAAAGGGGAAGTACTGGGGGGCATTGCTGATTAAAGGTACCAAAGGATGTTGACTGTTCTTGGGCTGCACTGCCCACACCCAGCATCTCCCAGGGCCTCCTGGTAGAAAGCACAGCGCTGGATCCTCTGGAAGGGGGCATTTGCAGGCCCGCCCTCGGGTCCTCCAGTTTGCCACCTCATGGGGACCGGAGACCTTGACGAGGACCAGGTGGGTCTGCAGGGACGGGGGCAGAGTCAGGATGCTGCACCTTTAATCACCTTCTTGTTTACTAAGGCTTTGCTGGGTAGGATGGCTGGGCCTCACAGGTCAGAGGTTAGCCAGATGAGTGGGACTTCTCAGCCCGAGTCAGTGCAAAAAGCCGTGCCAGGGTGTCAGCTGGACAAGGGGGACCTGCGGTGACTCACGGAGACCCCTCGGTGTTCAGTGCCTGCCACGTTCCATCCTCTCGTTGCACTTACCCTTTTCTGCTTATTCATCCCTCTGCACCCGGGCATCTCTTCTTCTAGAAGGGCGCTATTTCGCGGACTTTGCCCATGTCCAAGTTTACTCTTCCTGGATATAACTTATCGGCACTTGTTTTTCACTCTTACACTGATCGATCTCTCTCTCTCTCTCTCTCTCCATATATATATGGAGAGAGAGAGATATATATATATATCATCCCCCTGAGTTCCGGCAGCATTAGTCTTCAGAAAGCTTGAATACAGCGTGTTCAGAGTGGAACTCACAATCTCTGTATTTTATTATTGTTGTTTGTTTCATGAGTCAGCAACATCATCCAATCGGGTGCCTGGAAGCCATCTACGCCTTTCTCCTCCTCTTTTGCATCCCCTGGCTTATCAGCTCTGGGCTTTCTCCGCCTGTATCGCTGTTGCCCTGGGTGTAGCTTCCCCTCTCTCTCTGCCTCACTGCACAGCGGTGCTCAAAATTAATTCCTCTGCTGCTACCAGACATTTACCCCCTAGTGGATGCCCATGCGATAAAGTTTCTCCTGGATTTAAGAACCTCTGCACATCCTGCCCTGCCTCTCTTTTGGTTTCGTTTTCTGCCACTTCTTCCATTGAACTGAGGTCGAGCGGTAGCGA
Organism: Anoura caudifer; assembly: GCA_004027475.1. Classification (NCBI taxonomy): domain Eukaryota; kingdom Metazoa; phylum Chordata; class Mammalia; order Chiroptera; family Phyllostomidae; genus Anoura; species Anoura caudifer. The sequence goes on from PVKU01014225.1 coordinate 14,705, forward strand.
AGTGCGGATTTCTCTTCCCATTCTAGACAAACGCACAGACGAACCCTCCCTTTCAACTCCGAGGCTCCGCTCACGCCCTCCCCTGGAGTGCTGGCACACCTGGAATAATCTCATCTTTCCCACGCTTCCGGAAGAGGCGAGCCTTCCTCTAAGAATCCGAACCAGCTTCACTCTTTCAGAAAACTTCTCCCACCCTGGGAATGTAGCACATCCCCTGTTTGGTATTACCCATGGTTGGGACACTCAGAAGAGGTCACGGTTTTCTTTTACCAGAACTATGCAGTAGTGATTTTTAACCATCTGTTTGCTTTTCTGCTTTTCTAACTTACTGAATTCCTGAAGGGCAGGTGAAGTCAGAAAACATGCCTTATTCAAGTCTGTGTGTGTGAGAGAGAGAGATAGAGAGAGCGCACGTGCACGTGCAAGGACTAGTGCAGGCTCATCCAGGTGAAAAATATCAACAGCTGGGCAGCCCTGGCTGGTGGCTCTGCTGGTTGGAGCATCATCCTGTGCACCGGAACATTGTGGGTTTGCTTCCCGGTCAGGGCACACACGGGTGACAACTGATGGATGTTTCTCTCTCACGTCAATGTCTGTCTGTCTCTCTCTCTCAAATCAACACACATAGCCTCAGGTGAGGATTTTAAAAAATAGTTGGACAGAATGAACAGGTGGGAGTGGTACCATAACGATGGCCGTGCCAACCTGTACGTGCACACACCCGCACCCAGTGTGACGGCTGCCCGTCTGTGACCAAAACGGACTCGACCTCTGGCTCTTCAAACCCGGTGCTCGTCGGATGATACCGCAGAGCTTCGGCATTGCCCTGTAGCTGAGGCAGCGGGATTAAGCATCTATATTTAGCAACCTGGCTCCAAAGCCTGAATGACGAGACTTCAAGTTCATTCCCAAGTCATTTATTTCAACAGCTAGAGCATTTCTTTCAGCCTGCCCTGCCCCGACAATGCTTCCTCCGAAGCAGATGTGGGCCCTGCATCAAGGACCACGCAGCGTCGCCCTGACCTCCTGAGCGCTGGCTGTTTCACGAACCGTCCGTGTGTCCTCCTCACTCCTTTGACTGCATGTCACCATCACAATTTGAAGCAAACCCAGCACGGAACATGTGCACTAAAATGTATGTACGTATTGGTAATATACTTTGCGACTTTTAGACATTATTACAACACATGTATGTATAATTCCCAACAAGCACCTGGTATTCACTTTATCGAAACCAAGTCACAGGGTTCTCCCTTCCCGAAGAAACTATTTCATGATTATCTTCTTATGTTTTGAGATGCCAAAAAAGTCCATGTTATCAGATATTTGTGAATCAATAATATATACAATTTACCTCTTTCTACATAAAAATATGTCTGAAAACTTCATCTAGATTTCAGCCACGCTTCTAATGCTATTTGGGGGTGGCAAAATTATGGTGACAAATTAAAATGCTACTAATTTTTGTAAAACAAGCATTAGCCAGGCATTGTTTTCTCAGAAAGCTCAAATCACGAGATATAAACATCAACGTTCATTGACTCTCTCTCTCTCTCCTTGCACAGCTGGCCCTGGCACGATCAAACAAATAGGAAAAATACTTTAACAAAAGAAATTGGAAATAATCCTAAATTACATATTAAGGGATACCTTTAAATATGTAATCCAACCAGACTTCTCTTTGGATATGAGAGTTTAAAATTACTTATAAAATATATATATATATACACACACACACACACACACCCCACTTAAAAATGTGTAACTATTACTAGACTACTAACAAAGATATCAGCTGTCTAATTGTTACTAAATATAAATTGCTACTACTTAGATATCACTTTTTAAATGTTTAATTCTTTTCAGAGATTTTTCTTCCTCCGTACAATATAACCATCTTTTGCTATTTTGATTTTAGAGATTTTGTTAACTTTTTGTTTTAAAAGATGAGAATTCCTTATCTATTATATGTCGTTCCACTTTTGAACTTCCTTCCCTAACCCTCCCATTATACGGTATTATCACCATTTTCATCAGCCAAGATCCTGATTTTGTGTTAGGTTATATAAGTATCATTCTAGCTAAGACACGCAGGGCACTATGCTTCCGGGGCATCTCCACTTGACAACAGAATTCAGCGTTTCCATTCTGCCCTCATTTATCTGGGTGTCCTCTGACCCCCAAGGCACATCTGTTCCCCGGGAATGTTACCTGCCGGTTCCTTTAAAATGAAAATAAGCTTCGATGAAGCATGAGCTTTAGAGACAAGTGGTGTGAAGACATAAAGGCACCCCTGGGTGAGCGTCCACCTGTGAGACCGTTGGCGCGGTTAAGCCCCAGCTCAAGAAACGACGCTTCCTGGGAGTCGCCCCGGTCCCTGTTCTCATCCTGACTTCTAACTTCTGACACAGGACATTATTAGTTTTATCGCTTTTGTACTTTCACGAATGAAACGAGTTGGGAGGAATGTGTACTGCTGGCTGTCGGCCTCTGTTTCTCAGCGTTATTTCTGTGCAGTCAGGGAGCGTGGAGTCGCAGCGCGAGCCCTCTGCTGCAGAGAGGACCCTCGTGGGGGTGCCACCCGCCGTCCCACCCGGTCCGACTGCCGGGGGGCGGGCGGCCTCCAGGTTTTGCCTTATCATTGATTATAAGCGGCCGTGTATGTGGAGACTTTCGGTGTTAGCGTTCTCTCGTCTCTTCCATCTCGGGGCTGCTATCGAAAGTTTATTGTTCTGATGTCCGTGTCCCAGCGATTCACAGCGACGTGGTTGGACGTGTCTATTAGTTACATGCAGTACAGAGGAGGTTATTTTAGAAATCATCCGGTCCCATTAGTTTGAGAGTTTATACCCATTTCATCTTTTTAAATGTCTGTGATTGGATACAGGACCGCTGGGAATAATTCTCTACGTCTAGTATTCCTATCACTGATGTTTCACTGCTTTTTAATTTGTCTTCTCAGAAGATTTCCTTGATCTTTTCTTTCCATTCCTGTTTTGAATTTTTCATTTTCGCTATCATAGTTTTATTCCAAAAGCACTTTGTAATTCTAATAGTCTAGCTTTCTTTTTCCAGTTGTTCCTCTGTGTATTTCAATGATTCAAAATCATCTTTTTGAGAAGATACACATATCTATAAATATATATTAATTTCACAGTATTTTTTTCTTTGCTCTTTCAGATTTGGGGATGGGGTGGGGAGGTTGACCTGTCATGGTAGAGACTTTTTACAAATATTTGTGATTCTTTCATATTTATATTTAAAAACCTTGTTGCCAGTTGTGTTAACTGGAAATCCTTCAGGAGGGTCAATGGGAATTTCATGTTGCATATTCTTGCCTTTTTCCAGAAGTTGAAGGCAGCCAGCGTGCTTTCCTGAATATTCCCTGTTGTAGGCTAAACATCTTCCCTTCCTCTACACTACAGACTCTACATTCCTTCATCAGGGGTGTTCATAATCCTTTGGACCCCCCCACCCCATTTTAAGTTCTCTGCATTTTCCTACAACCACCACCTGAGGGGCGGCACAGGCTGCCAGCTGCATTGAGCACCTCGTACCCTCTGTCTTTCACCCACCCTTGCCAAGCTACCCTTGAACTATATACAGCGACAGCTCCCAGTTCCACAGCCGCTGTAACCTGCGCTCGAGCGTTGGAAGGCTCTCTGTCCCCTTTGTCGTGAGGCCAGCTGCTTCTCGCTAGTTAAAACCTACCTCACACGCCACCCCTTCAGAGAGGCACGTGCGGGGAGCCTGCCAGCAGGCGCTGTTCCTTTTGCACCCTTTCCCTTTCTCAGGGACTTCGGTAACACTGAGCCGTGGGCGCTCTCTGCTCCCTCGCTGACGTGCGGTGTTTCCGTGCAGGGAGGGGCCCCGCCTGCACTCAGTGTTGTTGCTCCTCCGGTCCTTCGCTCACTAACTCGCGTGCGTAGATGCTCCATTAATATTTGTCGAATGAATGAATAGGACATTATCAGTGAGGCCATTCAACCTGTGAATTTTTAACTCAGTATGTTACACGCCATTCGCTTTTTATCAGTGGAGATCTGTGGTGTGATACACTCTTCATAAGCTCTAAACATGGGCCTAAATATGTTCTTTAGTTCTCTCAGACTCATTTATTCACCTGCTGCCTTTGAATCACTCAACAAATAAGAATGTTTTTAATCTAGAATGAAAATTACCCACCTAGATCAGTATCCAAGCTACTGATTCCATGAACTATATATAATTTCAAAAAAAATCGGCAAAATTATTAGAAACAGGTTTTAATTTCCTTATTTTCTTTATCATTATTAGTGAAACTAAGGTGGATGCTCCTTCCTTTGGGGCTACCTACGCTTAGGTTAAAAGTAGTGATTTTCATCTTTGCCTGGCAAGCCTTATCAACTCTAGTTAACCCATATGAATTCATTCTTGAATGTTTATGTCTTACCTGAAGATACCTGGGAGTCAGGGTTGGAGTATCAGTCATACTAGGGTTCTCATTCCGGAGTGTAGATCTGCTGATGGATGCCAAGTGTGTTGAGTTTTTTAAATATACTTGTATAAGGGAGTTTATAAGCTTCACTTATTTGCTTCGTATATTTCTTACATTGGAAGCCATGCATGATCCAGTAATTGGGGGTAGTGACTCGTTTGTGTTGTGATAGGCAAACATCAATGCCAATGAAACCCCTGCTGCAGTCGCGTGTGATGGTCGCGGGTGGGGTGTGAGTGCACTGACCAGGGAAAACTGCTGGAGGAGGAGTAGGGCGTCACCTCGTGTGAGCACAGTGAGAGCACGATATCGACCTCGAGCAGGCTGAGGTCAAGGCTGATGAAGCAACCAAGGAAACTGAAATGATGCAAAGAAATGCAAAAAATAACCTCGTTGTGTCCGTGTGCGTTTGCTGCGACTCTCTCCCCATTTAAAGTTCTGCAGCTCCTTCCCCGTCCCTGGCACTCAGGACTCTAACCAGGGTTCAGGCTCTACCCTGTCTGAGCATCCCGTCCCGTCTCCTACTTACCTTCCCATCGCCAGTCATTGACGCAGCTGCGAGGAACCGCCTCGGTATCCCAATAGCAACATGCCTTCTCTCTTCACCTCTCTAAGTGGTACAGGTCCTATGCAGTAAACATACTCTCTCCTCATTGTTTGATGCATTTTAATGTAGTAACAGTGGAATGTTTAAAGCCTTGAAAGAATAACCACATGTAAATACTATTTTCTGCATTATCACCATCACCCCCATCCTTTAAGAGAGACTTAGGGCTTCTTCATGAGTCATGCTGCTTCGCGGCTTTGAATAAGGGAACAGAGTACAATTTTGTCAGGGGGAGATGCCGTATCGTACACAGAACGAGACAGTAATTAAGAACAGTTTCCTGAATGGACATGTCCCATCTTTTTCGCCAAATTAGAGCACGTGTCACAACGAGAGGAATTTCAGACAGAGCTTTCTGGAGCTCCTCATGCAGAACCAAGGAGTCAGAGGGCAAAGCTAATGAGGCTGTAGGGGCAGAGAAATAACGTCGCACGAAATGAGATAATTCAGGGTGTCTCAGACACCTCAAATCCCTCACTCGTGCCGCTCTGTCGCCTTTGGCTTTCGAGCCTCCTGTTCCAAGAGGGTCTATGGTGCTCCACTCTAATGCTCCGGCTAGAACAGTGCAGGGCCACCACACGATGAATTGAGAAGAGGCATCTAATTTATTAGAAAAATAACTTTATTGTAAGAAAGGATGCTTATTTAAAAAACAGACTTGTACAAAATAAAACATGAAATTTTCCAGCTCACTCCCATGTATTTTTCCAGGTTTACTTATTCATTTACATGTGCCTGTGTTTGTGAACTGTTTATACAAAATGAAGAACACTGTACATACATAACTCATTCCTCCTAACATTTGTGTAGGATTCCACTGTAAGGACAAACTAAAATGTATTTAATCAGCCCTCTACTGATGGGCATTTAAGTTACTTCTAACCTTTTTTATAAGTAACACTGTAATGAATGCACTTGCACATGTGAGGTGATCACGTAAGGCAGCATCCTGAGGCCGGGAGAATCAGGCATGCGCTCACCTAAACTGGAACGTCCACGGAGTCAAAAGCACTGTTTAAAATGCTGGTGGGGTCCGACGGCCTGGGCCGTGCCAATTTATAATCCACCATTGCACTTCTTCAGACTCTCAGAATACTGAGCATTACACTAACAAATGTTCTTGATTTTGCATAAATCTATTTTCAAAGTAGACGTGTAGGCACTGCAGTTAATAATTTCCCAAGGACACAGTGCGGTCGTAACTCGCAATCAGTAACCGGCAGGAAGGGGACGATCTCAGCTCACTGCGATTCGCTTCCCAGCTTCCTGCCTCAGTTTCTTGCCTATCACTTCCAGCCTTAACAGAGACGCCGTGAGGGTCTGATTTTTTAGTACAAACACGAGGAAGAAAGGGCGTGCCTCTTACATGATGGCCCGCCCTCAAATTAAGCTGCTTTCGGCACTGGGGTGTGCTTGGTGGCAGGTTTTGCAGGGACTTCTGGTGTCCAGGGTGGAGTGTGGTGGCCCGCTCTGCTCTGTCGGCCCCGCTAACGCGCCTGCTCTTCTCCCAGGGCTCTCGTCCTTGACCTTGACCTTTCTGCAGCCGTCTTCAAGGTAGGTCCTGATGGTGAAAACCAAGACAAAACTCAGTTTATTGTTTTTCTGAAGACTTATTCGTTCTCAATATACAATGACATTATTTATTTAGAATTTTATAAGAGTATTTTTATTTCCCTTTTACATTTCAGATTTTTATAAATGTTTTTTAAAATTGCTTTCTGAGCTCTGTCATTTCTATTAAAGTCTTTTTCTCTTTTAAAAGAATATACCTTTCCCTCTGGCAGCTTTTATGATTTTATTCTATTTTTGGCTTTTATACGTTGATTAAAACCATGGCAGAAATTTTTACGGACATTGTTTTTGTTTATTCTATTTATTTATGCTGCTTCTGGAATCTCTAATATGCTATTGAGTCCTTAGTACCAGGTGTTATATTTTTCCCTCTACAATTTATAATTTTCCTGGATTCTAAATGCTATTGAAATTTTCCACACTTCTGTGTATTTCCATCCTTTTTCTTGTTTCCTTGAACTTATTAACCATCACTATTATTAAGTGTCTGCATTATCCACATCTTTTATTTACTTGGTTTGTTTTTTGACTATATAGTCTAAATGGGATCGAAAGGTAGAAAGTCGTCCTGGTGATAAGAATTTTAAAGGTGCCGGAAGTACTGCCACTACCGCCTTTTCAGTGGTGGGAACGGAAACACTCACAATGCATCTCCTGCCCACGCACTCCCCTCCCGTGGGCGTGAAGGTAACAGCAGGTCAAGGTGCAGCGGGGGCTGAATCGGAAGGGAGGAGCTAGAACCCGGGCACCGCAGTGACAGGCGCTGGGGGCTGCGGCACTTGCGGCCTGGGACGCGCAGGAGGGTGTGTGACGAAGGTCCCACGGTCAGGAGACGCGGCTGGAGGGGGTGGCAGACTCTCCCATCTACACCGGCCTGCGACGCAGGCCCGACGGGAAGCCTAAAGTTTGCCCCAAACGAGGGTATTGCAGGCGCTTTTTCCCAAGGGGGAATCGGGGTGCGGTGAGTCCGAACCCGGTCACAGGTATCTGCCGCGCCCCCGCACCGACTTACCTCCAGGAGGCGGTGCGGCGCAGGCGGAGTTTGCGTGCGGCGCAGGCGATTGACTCCAGCCCCTGGCTCAGCCTCGGCTCATTCGTGCAGTTTGCAGCAAATCCTTGTTTTTCTCTCTCGTTTCCTCTGACTGCGTCTGCCCCCTGGTAAACCTGTCTCGTGCTATAAACGTAGACGTGACCTCTTGGGTGAAGCTCCTGCTGGAGGTCATTCTGGCCCCAGGATTTTTTTGGCATTTAAACTACGGATATGATTATGGTGCGAGTCTGTTTAGTGCTTTGGAACTCAGAAATGTTTGTTTTTTCTGGCATGAACGTTGGCGTTGGATGACATTGAGCTTTCCTCGTGTTAGGTCTCACAAGCAGGAGCTGTTGGTGCTCGTGAGGCTTCCGTCCCCCAGGGACGCTCCCTGCACCCGGCAGGCAGCTCGGTGGCCTTCCCTGGCCGTCAGTGGCCAAGGCCTTCCTGGGTAACGTACGAGATGCCACCGATTACATTTCCGTCGGTGCCAATCCGTGACTAGTTGGTCTGTCTGGTGAACGACACCTCATGGGCACAAGGAGCCGCGCTCAAGCTCTGAGGGTGGACTGCACTGGTCGGGCATCACTGCCGGACCGCCCTGCGATGGGCAGCCTGCAGCGGTGCGAGGATGCATCCAAAGCTCGGTGCTTAGACAGGCCCGCGTCTCGCTATTGGGGAGAATAGGGCAGGGAGAGCTGTCCAAAAATAAGGAATGGAGCCCTGCCTCCAGGAAGAGATGCGTCTTCCTATGAAGCGAACACTTGGTCAAGGTTCGGAGGGTTACCTAGCAGGGCAGAGGACTGTGTTTGACTACATGTCTTGGTGGGGCCAGAATTTTTAGTGGTTACAGTTTTAATAAAAATAGGTTAAAGGTTATGCTTATCAGATCGTTTCAGTTCAGTTAAAAACAATGGTTACTCCACACCTGCTTATTTCTCGGGGCGGGACTTAGTGCGATCGAGCACGTAGGAGGGTGCGGATGCACCCGAGCACCCGTGGAACGCCCGCCCCGCTCCTCACAGTGCCGGTCCGGGAACCCGGGCCAGACGGGCGACAGTCAGGACAGACCTGGCGCGAGTGAAGGTTTGCAAAGTAGAACATTGGAGTAACTACTCGGCTTCATTTCACACCCTCCTGAGAATAATCGTCGGTAAGAAGTCCCTGGGGCATTTCAACGTGCGGTAGAAAGCAAGGGCACCTGCAGTGCTCGGGTGGGGCGGACGGTGCCCGCACCCTGGCCGCCCTCCGCCCTAATCAGGGGTGGGAAGGACTGAGCCTGGGGAACCAGCATCCGTAGAGGAGAGACCTTCATCTTCTCCCTCCTCCTCCTCCCTAGGAAAACAGTAACTAACCCACGGGGCTTGGAGGAGCCACTGTCTGTTCAAAGACCAGATGCTCACTGTGGCTCCTTGGACTGGCCACGCTGAATGACAGCAAAGAGCAGGGCCGCTGCGCCCCCCCCCCCCCCCCCAGCAGGAGTCACAGGACTCCTGGCTCTTTTCTCTCCTGAGCACTGAGTCCCCTGTGGAGTCTGGGAAGAACAGAGTGAAATCTCAAGTCTGAGTTTAGAAAGTAGGTCTTTCATCTCCATACTCTCCTTGCAGAGCTTACCAGGGTCCTTAGCATTAGGAAAATCAGTAAGCTAAACATTGGGTTGCTTTATTCTCACAGAAATTCCGTAAGTGTGTGTACATATTATTGAAATGAAATGCTATCTGTGTTGAAGTAAATGCTTGAACAGAACGAGGAATCTAAAATACACATCAGTTTCTCTCTGACCACATTAGAGATTTGGAAAGGTGGTTAAAATGTTTTTTAAA